>QXVZ01008565.1:0-10707 GCA_008931825.1 Phallusia fumigata | reverse complement strand
GTTTTGTAGACATTTGATCGACAAGTACTGAAAGACAAATTATAGTTTAAAGTTCTAGTAAAACATGTTTAGACATCGCTGACAAAGCCTTGCTAAATGAATAGGTTTTATAACCCCATGTTCCACTCACAATTAAGACAATACTTTCGTTTCCAATCCTCGTCCGAGGCTGGCATTCGCAAGTCACGTGGTCTTGCCTGCCACACGCGAAAATGATCCCGAAAGAGCGCCTTCCAAATATGGTTCTGCCCGATGACGTCATTAAGGCGCTTGCACGTGACCGCTAATCTCGCGATGGAGGGTGGTCGCAGGTATAAAACGATTTGGCCGATCTGTACATGTTCAGGAGGTACAATGCAATGAATCAGGAGGTACAGTGCAAAGTAATTGATTGCGCTCTTAATATTGAGTAACGAATTAATGAATACATTAGGGATTTGTTTTCCCGTAGGTACAGTTATCATTAGGGTTCGAGGCTGCTTTTTTACACTATTGAACTGAATCTGGCCACCAGTTTTACGGAATGATTACGCCACTAATTTAGATGCTGATTGGGTTACCAATTCATCCGGAAGACGCATGAAGTAGTCCTTCTGCGAAGAAATTGACGGATCCGTCAGTGGGTCCTTTTTAAACAGCTTTTTAGTTGGTGATTTTTCTCCGCTCGATGTAGAATATGCCACCGACGGTCCTTGCTGACAATACAACCAAATGGTTGACTAAATTGTGTAAGTTACCCAGATCAAAAATTTCTTAGACGTGCAATTACGATTGCAGTTACATAAAAGGCGGGAATTGCGGGTGTTCTCTTTTTTAGGTTGGTACTCTTTGTCTGGAGTAAGGTACTCGGAGTTATATAACGTCTTAACAAGTGGCGTAATGGTACAGTACAGTAATAATATTTTTCATTTTGCTTTTCGTTTTTTACGACTATAAAGCATTCGACATTATTCGGAGAGATTGGACTCAATAATAGCACAACCCTGGCGTTTTTTTACAGAGAATAAAAAGTAAACAGACAACAAGAGTCACGTTTGCGAAACGGAAGTTAGGCTAAGAAGGCTTCAAATCGCATTTTTCTCCTCTTCTATCTTAAAAAACGTTATAAATTGTTTGGGCCCCTTGACTGTTAAAAATATAACACATTTAGCAACGTTTAATCCTTTACCGGAGCGGCTTGTTTCCATTTTCGTTTTCGGGCGGTGGGTGGCCTACTCTCTGCCATTGGTGGCAACTGGAATTGAAACGTGGCAAATCAATTTGGATCATTGACAGTGCTGACACATTTAAAGCTGTTCAAGTGATTGTTTCAAAGCAGCTGTGTGCATAGTTGGGTACTCTGAGCCACAACACGACTTTTATACGGTTTATAGGTAAGTTATTGAAAAACACATCCTCAAACCGTCTTGGTCATATAACTCATTTTTGAGAGTCACCAAAGTCCCAGAGTAGCAAGAGCACAACAAAAACGTTTGTAGGTCAGAAAAACACACAGTTGACATAAACCCCAGACAGAATAGTTACCTGAGAGTCCATAGTTCAGCTGTTTTTCACCCACTGTCTTCGCAAGACGAATAGCAAATTAGTAGAGAAGTCGGCAGGATTCTCGGAAGTTATCCTCATGTCCCACTTAAAATGCGCGTATGACGTCATAAAGCAACCCAAGTCAGCTGATTTTTCACGTTACGGTCTCTAAGCAGCAATTTGCTTTTCCAGTTCTGACTTGGATCCTTTTCACCGCTTTTTTGTTGAAACGGTGAAGGGATTTTTATTTTTTAATTGAAAACGATATAGGAAGGATTTGTTTGTGGTGACAAACTTGTTATACCATTGCAAAATACCCCTAATTTTTTTGCCGCCTGGATTGAGCAAGAGTAGCAAGCAGCACATATTTTTTAGGTTCATTGACCGTTTTTAAAGCCAAAGCAACATTAGAAATATGTGAAGATCAGGTGTACAACATTTACAGATGAGAATCTGTACGCTTATAAGTTATAATTTACCTTTTAACGTAATATGTCCAAACCCGCAATGCAATCAGCAATCGTAGAAGCTTAATCATATGCCCTTTTATATTATTAACCCTAATCGGATAATTTTTCACTTACTTCATTGTTCCTCGTTTACTTAGTTTTATTAAAATTTATGAATTTAAACACCCTTAAAAAGCAAAGTAGCCTGTTACCTTGCTACACAGAAACAACAACATTTTCATTAGTTTACTGACAAATAATCTTTAAAATGAACGAAATTGTATGAAGCGCTACGCAGTACACATGTGCATTAAATAGTTTGAAGACAGGCATAATCCTTGAAAAACACACACGGAAACGTCACAATATGCTACAGATAAAATTAGTTTAATCAACATGACCACATTCATCCATTTGCAGCACAATGAACACAAGGACTAGAAGGTCACCATGGCTAGAAACAAAATAAAACCTAAATTAAAAGTAAAACTGTCCATCACAATGTATTCTGTCACATGCAACCGCCAAATTTATCAAGCATATTATATGGTGCACACAATATCAATGGAACAACTCACTTAATCTCAATGAAAAAACAAACACTATTGGTAAGTTACTAAGAGCATGGGGTATGACAAAATGTTTAGCCAATGCAGCAAGCAACATGTAAATGCAATTTTTAGGGTATTTTTGTCAGAGCAAATATGACTGGGGGAACAGATGTTAAAAACTTAAATTAAAATATATTCTTAGATAAAAAGTACTGGTATCCCTCTACACAATAATACTAACAATATTAAACAACAGCCGTGAATGAAACCTGTCAGGCTACACCTAAGTAGTAGTTTAAACTACTGCCATCAATTTACAAACAAAACAAGTGTAAAATGAACACAATCATTCCGTAGTTCAAAAAATATCATTACCAAATTACCCTTGACATAGAAATGGTAACAGCATTGAAATGCAAATAAAAGAAACAAGTTGATATTTGGAAGTAAGAATGAAACTGTGGAAGCCATCACCGGCACAGGTTCTCATTTGAATCATACAAATTGTTATTGGTTGATTCGCCACAGGCTAGCTCTCCCCAGGTGAGAACATCTGAAGCTAAAAAAATGTGCTGTTAACACCAGTGGTTGGCATCCACACTTTTTAAACATGTTATCAAAAACAATCAGGTAAATAGACTTGAGACTAAACAGTAGACCTGTTGCACATTTTTCTCAAATATTGTTAAGTTAGAATTAACTATCAAATATTTGAAAATAGTGTTTGAAATTATTACTTACCAAATTTGTTTAGCCTTTTACACACAGTGGTCGTATGGCAGTGGAAAATCCAAAAGTGACCGTTATTACATGATTCAAGGCATTGAGCACAAGGGAGGGCAACATGGTAGCCAACAGGATTTCCACTGTAAACATAAAATATTATGGTACCTAATGTGGGCATCGTATTTTTGCAGGACTGTATTATTTTTAGTTGTATGTTTTTTGTGTATTTTTTTAAGAAACATCCTTCACTAAATTAAATATTACCACGAAAGACATGCGAAGTCTTTAATCTTGCAGGCGCACGTTTTGGTGGTGAAGTACTTTCCAATCAATTCAACAGCTCTGGAAAAAATAAGTACTGCATTTACAAAAAACACAAATTGGAAATAAAAACAAAAATGACTTCAGTAATAGTTTAGTTTATTCGCGCTCTTCGAGCAGTGGGGTGGCGAAAGACCCTGGGGTCACCTTGTCAGTCACCCCTAACTTCAAATCAGGTTGAGAAGCATTAAACAAAACAAAAGCATGTGAGCGTAGAAAACGTAACACAAAAGCAAATAAATATCTTACGTTTTGGGTGGCATATCGGTTGAATATAGATCCACGTTAGTATCAGCAAGCAAAATTGCTTTCATGCCACGGTCAGTAAGCTCATGACAGCAGAAAATGCAATTTACTTGGTAAACTTCCTTGTCATGAAAGTACGGATGAAGATTGGTTTTATCATGTAGCGCCTCCATGATCTACCGAACAGTTTCACATATAGCTTGAAACAACACCTAACAACACACCTGAAATATGTTTGTCATAAGTTAAGAAAATTCCTTGTAAGCACCATACATAATCAGTCGAAGTGCATTTCAAATGTACTTTTTTATTAGTTTTAGAACTATTTATTTAATGCAGGGGTATTGCTTAGTCTTTACTCTTTAGCCAACTAAAACAATCAGCTAAAACATATCTTCACTCTATGTCAAATATCAATTTCATTTTTTAAAACTCCTTTTTTACATGTACTGAACAGCAAACCTTATTGCATTTGCAATAACTATGGTATTCAAAACCTGTTTTAAGCAAATTTACTAGTGCGCATCAATCAATTGTCAGCGGACAAATTTCCTAAAACAACAAACACGGTGAACAAAAAGAACCCAACGGTATCTACAACTACACCAGTGCTCTAGGTCCTTGACTGAATCTCTTTCAGATCACTTCAACCTTCCTTATTGATTTGCGAACATCGGCGGAAAGCAAATTTTGCAAATGAATTTCAGTGCAGCGGAGAGCCGCAGATCAACGACAGCTGGTAGTTATGCGTGCGCAATGGACCGCAACCACACCGGGAAGAACTTTGCTTCGGGCAAGAATCGGGTTTCGCCTGAGCAAAACTCGACTTTGGCTTTTGAAACTTGTGAAGTTGGTACTGTTACACGAAAATTGTAGAGTTTTGCGAATCCGGTTTTCGCTTGTTAAGGAGCATGGACGCCGGCAGAAAATTTTTCAAGTGGTATTGGGATGGACAATCTTAAAACATACATACACACATAGTAAGATTTCGGTATTTTAGATACTTTTTCATTTATGCGACAAGTGCTCCCTTTTGCTCCTAAGTGCAGGTGCCCATAATTGGAGTTGTAATGTATCTATAATGTAACGTAATGACTTTAATGTTGCTTTGTGCGATCCTGCCTAACTAATGCTTAATGTGTGGCACAGGCACGTCAATGTCCATCGCGTGTCGCTTTCCTGCGGTGAAAAAACTGACTTAATTGCTGTATATTCTAAAAAGCTGCACAAATTCAGTTCAAATCAGCATATTAAAACGTTTGTACCGAATACAAACACCCTTTTGATCTTGACACGCCTATAATGCTTTACAGCCTCTTCACAAAGTTCAATATAGGTCAACATCAACCAGCACCTGCGAACAGGTGTGTTTATGTTTACATTTGAAGCGCACACGTCTTATACGAGTACTTAACGACGTATCGACATCAGAGGCGTTTGAATCGAATCTTTGGTCCCGCCTCAAAGATGTGAAATGCAAAAAGTAACAGCACAACCAGTTAAAAAGGCTAAAGCCCCTTTTACTACGTACCCAATGGTTTTATCGTATCAAAGGTGTAAACTATCATACAAGTCTGTTAAAATGCGCTTCTTTGCTTGCCTATGAATGTCAGTTTGTTGAAATAACGCTAATAGTTTCTTTTAGCCTCGCGGTGTGCAGATATGAATTTCACATTATAAAACTAAAAACCCCTAAACCGCACACACACATATGCCGTGGCAAGCAATTTTCAGGGACTGAAATTTTTCACAATGTTATAGTGTGGTGATTGCGGCCACAAATGTAGATCGCAAGATAATAGTTTATTCGCGTCCTGCACCAAAGAGTACTAGAGCTCTATCTACAAAGAGACGGAAAGTGGAAATGGGTTGAATCCATGCAGCGTAAGTAACAGCAGGCAAAAAATATTGACATTGCACGCACACAATAGGGTTGTACGGTTTCGATTGTGGCACTTGAGTGCTGCATGAAATCGACTGTGAAAATTTTGGTCCAGAGTCATCTTTTACCAGGCTCGAGCGCGCCGAACATTAATAAATGTTTCTCCTGTGAACACAAAGGTCGTAACGTCACCACGAACCTCGCAAGGCCTTCTGTGACGTCACAACGACAACCTCCGTTTCGCAACAACGCAAAGCGCACTTCATAATAATATATATAACAAGTAGAAACAAATTGATTGGCCGAACGTTGGTATTGCAAATATAGGGCCTATAGTGTTTGTTAGGTCACTGCGACAGTTTGTGACGTCATCAATCCTCGAGGAACTCGTCGTCGAGGTTGACGTCAGTGGTGTCGATGTCGTCATCCAATTCAAGATTTTCAATGTCAAGCTCAAGATCCTGAAAAAATTAATGACTTTGTGAACTTAGGAAGAAGTGTCGTAATAAGTAACATAAAAGTTTAGAATTAAGCCTGTGTCGTTCTAAGTCCTAGTTTTTTCCAATTAAAAAGTAAACCGTGTATTTTTTTAATGTAAACAGTGACAATAAATTGAGTAGATTTAATGGTTAAACTTGCAAGGAAAAACAGTATTTGACAAAACAACATAAATATTTGCACCAATCCAATGAAACATAAAATTAAAATCATAAAGGTTTGCTTTTTCATTTTTCCTAGCAAGGCAAAATTAACAATACTCAAAATTGCGAGTGCAGAAATTAAGATGTAGTGCTTGTTTTCATTTAGTTCAACAGAAATTCATGTGACTAAAATTGCTTGATGATTTGAAAGTAAATCGTGTAAAGCACCACGCGCATGCGCACTAAACGAGCCCCTTATATACGTCATAATCGTCCAAGATTTGTGACGACACCTTCGTCTCCTGTTCCGTGACGCCATCGCATTTGGTGGGAACTTCCTCTTGCGGCGGCTTTTCTTCCTGTGACGTCACAAATGGCCAAATTAAAAATATATTTGACCTAATTTTTGGTTGTTTTTTTTTAAAGCAGGGCTGCCCAACCCGAGATATTTTTAAATGTTCCGCGAGCAGAATTTTTTAACATTTAACATTTTTGTTTATAGGCTCAAGTATTTTTGACGTCAGAGTATATCAAAATTATATAAGTAGTTTTTGTTACAGACCAACTAATCATAAATTTGTTTAGCAAACTCTGTAAAAATGTACCAAATTTTTAAATTTGGTGTAAATATCAAAAATAAAGCATTTGTGAAGTCACAATAGAAACATTGTAAATAAACTTAATTAGTATTTGATTTTTAAAAATCTGGCCTTTTTTCAAATAAAATTGGCCCACAAACCTAACAGATTGGGCAGACAGGCATCAAAATTTACAGATTGTTTTCGACTAAATTATTATGCAGTACAGTAACACAAAATTATTTTGGCAAAACAATTCTGCAACTTCAAAGATACATAATTAACACCAAACAATTGATGACACAAAAACGACTTGGTTTGTAAACATGCGCATGCCAAAAGATGAGAAGCGACAAACCTCCACTTGCGGCTCAGGTGACGCTTTATCAGGTTTTATAAGTGGAATCGAAACTTCTGGAACAATTTCATTTTCCTGTTTTGTTGTAAAAAAGTGCATGCATGATTGAAATGCAAACAAAAGAAATGATAATGAATTTGGTGCCAACAATACATAACTAGTAAAAGGTATTGTTGAATTTCAACTATTTCATTGCATGTTATACCTTTATTAGTTACACACATTAATAAAAACAAAATTTCCAACTGAATTGTGACATACATAAAAATATGTTATGCATGTCAACAAAAGATTTTATTCTTATGTGTTTAGGTACATAAAGTTTGCAGAACAAAAAATTGCAAAAAGATGATTACAAAATTCAACTCGATTACATTCAAGAAATGATTGCTTGGGCCCACACAAAACATCAATGATATAATATTGTATTACCTTAACTGGTATATCCTGTGAAGTTCCTACAAATCCTTCTGACTCTGCCAAAATATCCCTGTCATCATTGCTCTGTCGATGCAAAATACAGTTGTGTTGAATTTGATAACAACAGTTTATCTATATAGCTGTGGACATGATGCATGTTTACAGTTATTTCCCAAATTGCTGGGCAAGCCATGCCACTGCATTGGTTTGAATAACCAGGATACCAGTGTATATAATAGGGATGGGCCAAAGCTGAAAGTGTGCTGTTTGGCCGAGCACCGAGCTTCTCATGTTAACGCTCGGTGCTCGGTCGAGCACGCTCGGTGTATTGTGACGTCACAAACATTCTTATTTACACTGTTTTTTTTTACTTTTTCAAAATCCTGTATCTAGCCACCAGGGTCGTATTTAAGCTCTAGTTGTGATGCAAGCCAACGCTAAGTGAAACACCCATTTTTTTGAGTAATAACAGTAGTGCACGAAGACTCTGATGCCATGTCTGATGCTAAGAAATATAGCAAGTGTTCAATTCATAGTGCGGTTTTGCAGTAATTAAGTAGTTTCAAATTTAGTTCAGAATAAATTTGAATTTTTCGTCTAATGATCAGCTTAGTTTATGCGACTGCTCGGCCAAGCGCCGAGCATCAAAAATTGCGATGCTCGGTACCGAGTACTTGGGATCTGGCTCGGTTCGGCCTATCCCTAGCATACAATGCTTGGAACTAATTTAAAACACTCATTTTAAATCCTGAGTCAGCAAAACCTAGAGTAAAACTTACATATACATGATAAGAGAAAACAATCAAACTTCGAAATCCATCCAAAGTTAAGAAATGGTTGTCAAAAAGTTTATCAACCCAAGATACTGCATGTGCCAACGTACACTACATTTTTGCTAAGTTGTATGTTTCCCTTTGTTTACCGGCGTTAGTGGGTAGTGCGCAGCCGGCCTTTGTTTTTCAGTAGCAGTTAAGTATTGTTGTGCAACAAGACTGTCTGCCATCCCAGGAAATAGGTTCTCGTACTGGGCAGGATCAGCCAAAGCATCCCCAGCTTTTTTGTTGGTTTTTGATAAACCTTCTTTCCAGAGCTGGACAACTCTGTTAAAATTGACAGAAGATGTGTTAAATCAGTGTGACATTAATTAGGGATGGTTAATTAGGGAAGTACCTGGAGACTTCGCTTGGAACATAAGTTCGGGCAAAGAACGCAGCCTCAGGAAGGCGATTAGAGTTGATCAGAAGATCGAGACATTTCTGGGTTTGTCCAGTGATGAAATAGCTCAGGAAAGCCACATTGTTTTTGCCTGAAAAAAGGTTTGAAAATTGTATAGCCCACACACCTCAAAAAACTTGGAAAATGATCCGAATGACCAAAACTGTACACCCACACAAGAAAGAGTCAAAGTATTAACAGCTTATGGCCTGGCATATGTATTTGTAAAAACAAGATAGTATGACACATTTAGTTGTCGTTAAATGCTACAAATTAAACCACTACCTTTTTACTTAGCTCATCACAAATGTTACTTGGCACAAAACAACAATTGTATGGTTTAACTAATAACATCAGTGAAGGAGTTTTAAGAAACATACCCCCAGTTTCAGCATTCTCGGCAAGGGACTTGACCATTTTGCTGTTGCCAGCCGCAGTGGCAAGAAGCAAGAGGCCACCGAAGTCCTGTGCTTGTCTCAAGCATTCCTGCGCCAACCCAAATTCACATTTGCTTGTTGCCAGCTCAGCAAGTTGCTTCCATTTTTGCTCAGCCTGGCCACACAAAAATTTTTTTTTATTCAATAGCAGCATAAACGGATCAGACTTTTTAAAACGTCTGCACACACCCAAAGGTTTTTTCAAGTAAAGGGACCGGTCAAACAATTGAATTGGTTGAACATTCTAATGTTCAAAACTTGTATGCATGCAACACAACATGTCTTATTTGTGCAGTTCAGCTTTGCCTGTGTATGTTTTCCGTGACTAAGAGTAAACAAACGCCACTTTAGCAGCAGATTACCATCACTAGGTATAGGTTGACCCAAGGCAGTGAGTGATGCTTAGCTTACTGTCACATAAAGATGATTTAACATATGTTACATCACAAAGTCGATTTTTGACTGGATATAACTTAAACTCTGCTCACCTGTGCTTCTTTGGCAAGGTCATAGGCAACTTTTAGGTCACCTAGGTTGAGAGCAAGCTCAAACTTATGTTCAGGATCACTGGTGACTGCCATAGCTTGCGGTTTGAAGCCCTGTGAAGCACGCCAACTTATTTTCAACAACTACTGGTCACAATTGAAGAGTAAAACTTTACTTTCAACAGCAATATTTTAAGTACATTAGGCAGCTAGACAGACTGATCTTTTGAAAACTTAAAAAATATCAATGACACATTTTTCACACCTGTTTTTCAAGGAAATGAGCGACCCTTGTCCTCTGCTCCTTGGGAATCAATGGTAAGACCTTGTCGGCTGTCTCAAAATCTTGTCGCATGACGGCAGTTTGGTATTCCAGCACAGAAAGCAGCAGAGAGTAGCTCACCTGAAAAAATTCAAAGACAGTGACATTGTATTATCCTTAAACTGATTTAAACTCCATTACATACATTATTACAGGCACCCAAAAACTTACCACGTTGAGTTCCTTGTCACCAAGGTACAAGCGATTGTCATTTGGAATGTATCCCAGCAGATACAATGTTCTGAAAAATAGATGCATGTTTAGTAGACAGGTCTTTAAGCGAACACTGTGCAAGTCATTCTAAACACAACTGAACAGTAGATGCCACATTTTTTATCAGAACAAAATTTTACTCTTCAAATCTGGGAGATGTAACTTTAAATGATGAAGCTTTCCAGTAACTGGAAGAAAACATTCGATGATTTTTGCGCTGTAGCCTCAAGTCAGTTATTTCAACATTTAGTTTTCATTGTGCTGCATTCAGCAGATTTTGATTCAACAGCAAGGATAACAATGGGGCAATAAAAATGGTTTTGGGGTATTGTCACAGCT
>QXVZ01008564.1:0-11706 GCA_008931825.1 Phallusia fumigata | reverse complement strand
AAAAATTATCTTTACGATAGTTTCTAATGCTGAAACGGATTTGAGTAGATATAATTTTTTATGAAGATAAATCATAATACATTTATACATTTAGGGGTCTAGTTTCCTTAATGATATTGCATGTCCAACGTTAAATAGTTTGCAAACGAGGCAAGCAGACAATTGTACAAACCAACGCACAGTTTGAGGTTTACAAGAAAAATTAATTGTAGAGGACAAATTGCGCTGAAAACGTTTTAACACCTTAACCCCAATGTTAACAACATCAAGACTCGTAAC
Source organism: Phallusia fumigata (assembly GCA_008931825.1). Lineage (NCBI taxonomy): Eukaryota > Metazoa > Chordata > Ascidiacea > Phlebobranchia > Ascidiidae > Phallusia > Phallusia fumigata. Next base: position 11,427 of record QXVZ01008564.1, on the reverse strand, counting down.
TGAAGTAACCGCATACACGTTTGCAGGAATTACGTGACTGGCAACGATGTGGCACTTTTAAAATTGTCGACAAGCATTGTTTTCAACGTTATTGTAAGTCCTATTTGCATTCCGCCTGGAATCAATTACAAGATGGCCCCTGACACGAAATGCTACTTTGCCGGCTGGGGAAGAAAAACCGGTAAATTTCAAGAGTTTAGCTTATTTACTGTGGAAGATTTGCGCAGCCTACGTTTTTCTATTTTAAATTTAGAACGAATATTTAGATTTTTTTGGTGCTGCAAATAACACAAACAGTTGACCACTAAACAAGTTTTCTCTGCATAATGTATAACATAAAATTTAATCGGCACTCGTTCAAGCTTAAACATCAACGCAGCCAAAGTTAAATATAAAAGTAATATTTCATTGCGTTAAGATTATTCCTCATCGATGTCAACGACCCTAAAGCAAGTTGAAATGAAGATTAAAAAAGATTCGTATTGCAAGTCGGAATATGTACAGTTCAAAGGCGCGTACTCGAGTGGCATGCCATCCAGCATAGTGTGTGCGACAGCAACGGATAAAGACACTTGTTTGGTAGGAACGATTCGCTTTAGGATATTTTTACTACCCTAATACGTGTATCTGTGGCACTGTGGATATCTAATTGACAACCCGGGTCACTTTGCTTACTACGAAAGTAATTTTGATTGGCACATGGTGAAAAACTTTAAAGATCTAGAAAAAGACAATCTATAATTTCAATTTGCACCACTGCTCTGTTTTAAAATAGTAATAACGTGAAGTTTAGTTTTTTTTTTCTAAACTTGCATTCGTAATGTGGCGTAAATAGGCTTTAAAAGGCCTTGGGTAAAAAGAGAGAGGCTTGACTTAAGAATGGCAGCAAACAATTTGCATCAAAAATGACTGTAAGGTTCGGTGATGTGAATCGTTCAAATAATGCTTATGCCGTTGGCCTGCATCGTTGTATTTTCGGTGAGACATTTTTTGTGCTTTGGCCACAACTGGGCTCATCCCACAATGTTTGTTTTTTGGTAGAAACAAAAATACGGTTTTGTGCTTTCAGAGGTCAACCCTCGTATTAAAGTTGCAACATTGGCGACTTGCATATGGGCAGCACTCATGTTTTCATTGATATTATCGGATATTATCAGTGGTCATTTTTATCCTCATTTTTTCATTTTTACTTGTACAATATAAATCTTTCAGCTTAATGTTGGTAGCCAATTCCAGTTAATAAAGAAGTACTCAAATCGATTCACTGCTGTAGTGGCACGAGATGCTGCTTTTCAACAGCGCGTGTGTTGTGCTTTAAGTTAATTTATTATCCTACTTCCAGCTAGCACCACCACTAATTTTGCTGTACTCAACACTGTTAATGAGTTTAAAACTATAAACGTTATCATTACAGGGAGACTGGGGTGGGCCATTGATGTGCGATGTTGGCGATCAAACATGGTACCAGTATGGTATAAGCAGCTTCAGCGACAGCACCTGCGGAAGCGGATATTCCTACTTTACCGAAGTCACTGAAGTGTATTCGTGGATTGCCTCAAGTAAGCGAATAAAGACTTCAAAACACAAATGCGCAAACAATTTTTTCAGTAACAAATCAGAAATTTGAAACAAGTACCGATCATTCTGTGATGCTAAGAAAGCTTAAATAACTGGCCTGTTTCTGATAAATTGTTTTTTTGTATAACTTGGTTTTTGTAACGACATTTAAAATAAACTAATGACCCAGCTAATTCTTGTTGTAATGCTTTGTATAATTAATTGGTCAGAAAAGGGTAACTAGCTCCGTCGCCCATAAATTTTCAACATGTTCTTTTTTGTGTTACATTATCATACAATCCAATATAACAGCTCATTTGTATATTTTCAGAAACTGGCCTTACCTTTACAGCGCCAAATGGTAAGCAACACAAACTTCACATGGCAGTCATATTTAATTGTCTATTTGCTTTCAGAAGTTTAATCGGTTTTACTCAACTAAACATCGCTTTTTCTTAGACGTCAACGAATGCAATCAAAAGCCAGATCCATGTCAAAACAAGGTGTGCACAAACTATATCGGAAGTTACACCTGTGGCGGCAACAGTCATCTACATTTTAGCAGTTATGTTTTGTTAATCGTTTGGAGCATCTGTGTTGTGCTCCATTCAATGATGTAGTATAAAGTATGATTGTATATCTGTAATAATTGTTTTATGGGCGCCTTTTGTGTAATTTTATTGGCTTTTCATCTATTAAGCACAGGCTTGGCTATAGTTGTTCCGTTTTCGAACTTCCATTGGCTTGTGACACACATGTCGGTTGATCAGGCCTAATATTTTTGCGCCGGGTTCCGTATAAGCTTAAAACGAATGTGGCTTGAGGAGTAATTTTATCAAACCATTGTCAATTTAACATTTCCGGACCGTTTTTAATACTAGTTGAGTAGCCTTGTGGTGAGGTTGTACAAACTACGTAATATCCGTATATTGCCCTGTAATTAATTCGCATTGTAATCCTATAATTGTTTTTACATGCATTCTACATCGATGAAAAAAATTAACTGACCACTATTCGTTTTGTGCCTGCAAACTCTGTTAGAGAGCTGCTATGTTTGAATTACCGTGCTGCATTGTAAATTTATTTGTAGCCTTTTAGATGATAAATAAACTTGGAACAGCAAAGACTTCGTTAGTGTGTCACAATACCCAGAGCGAAAACGAAATGTTTTGTCAACGCTGATAAAAGTGTGGTTGTACTTTCAACAAACCCGATACGAAACACTAGATCAGCTATTTATTTGACAAAAATATTAATAACACTCTAGTTTTTGTCGAAAAAAACATTGTAGCAAAATCGGTTGCCAGAATCATTTGTTGCGGGGCAGCGACAACGGCTTCGGTTTGTGTTAACAACCAAAACGTAAAGCATCTTCATACAGCAGAGGCAAATGCATACAAAACCATTCGCGGCTGGTATACCTAAACCATAGTTATCTCCGTGGATTGTCACAAACTGCAGGTCAATATACACAATAAAGGCTGCTGTAGTCAATGTACACAACACAGGCTGCAAGTTTCTTAGTGTCCCCAGCACTTTAACTGGCAATGTTATGTTCAAAACTCCACTTAATAACAATATTAAAACAGTTCCTTAGTCTTTAGTACTGGTCCGAACTATACTTTCACGGACAATGTGGGAGGTGGTAATAACGCGAGTATCCTATGAATATATCCCTTGGACTTTGCAATCGAATTCACGGCCATAACCACGTCGACCCATACCTAACTGTGTAAGGGCGAAAGGGATGTTTTGCCGTCAGGCCACCATTTGCCCAAAATGGCTCTTTAAAATCAGGTTTACATTGTAACAAAGAAGTGTGTAAGTAAAAAAAATTAAAATTTTATTATGGTAATGTGGTAAATTTAGTATTAACATCCTGATGGCTGTCAGACATCCAAACGGCGAAATGTATAGGCGCAGAACCATGGCTTGTATTTCTCTGTTAGGAATATGTACAAATGATTTTTATAACCAAAACATCACACACAACCTACATCAAATGCATCAAAACCTTCTCTGGGATATTCTGAATTTCAGTAAATAACAACAAACGAATTTTATTCAAATTTGTTTCTATTATTGATATTGATGCTCGTTTTTACGCTTGTTATTTATTTTTAGGCAATAGTTCTTACTTCATTCAAACGTAAAAATAAAAGTTTTAGTTGGTACATATAAACTATAATACGGGATTGGTGTCTTTTGTCAAGGCATATATAGACAAATATTATTTGCACATTAGGCTAACAACAATCTTCGTGACTACAGTATATAGTTGTCAGCATTGTCTTGGGACTTGATAAACACCACAAGAACTCAATCACAACAGCGATAATATTTACCAAACACAAAAAACGGAAGCTCTGTTATTTTTTTAAACAAGAAACAAGTGGGACTTTAGTAACAACAGTAAACCACCACCACAGCAAAGGCCGAGAAAGTAACATCCAGACTTACTAAAAATGTTTAGACGGTTATCAAAACAAATAAAGTTCCGATTCAGATGGTTGTATTAAGAGGTTAGGTTGCTTGTCAGTAGCTTATAAGATCAGGATCATTTCAGTCGTAATAACTTTATCTTTGATAATAGTGAACTTAGGTTTCATACAATTGGGTGTATTTCATTAATACATGAATTGAAACATGCGCATCAAATTGAGTTGGCTCAGCGTTTTTGCAGCAGTAATAGTAGCAGGTAAGATTAACATTACTTCAGTATATATGTTTTATGACTAAATGACTGTTATATGTATTGCTGTTGCAGCTGATTCAATCAGAACCTGCGGAAAGCGACCCGAAGCATTTAATAAGGTGAGGTAATTATCGTACTACAAGTAGGGATGGGAAACTGTTTCCTCTCAAAAATAAAAACTCAGTAGTGCTAGTCGAAAGTAATTCATTTAAACGATTAACAATTTTTCAATACCTTCTCACAGAAAGGAAGAATATTCGGTGGAACTGTGTCTGCAAACGGATCGTGGCCTTGGATTGCAATTTTAGGCAGAATCGATGGAAACAGCACCTACGCAGTCTGCACAGCAAGTATACTGGCGGAAAACTGGGTTATAACTTCGGCCGGATGCTTCAGTGACTCGGACCAGTGAGTGTGTTTTTTTAGTTTACTCCACGCAGAGCTAAAAGACCTTCGCTTGACTATTGCTTTTTATCTTCGTCGCTCACTGGACGCGGTACCGGTGCGTTTACCAACGTACGTTCGTGTTTAAAACGATCCAAGAAATTAAAAACCCAGAAAACGTTGAATTGACTTAATTTCCGATATATACCCCAAATGTTGTCGCAATATGTGTTGGGTTAGCTCTTAAAATAGCAAAGCATTAATTTACTTATCCTTTGTATTTTTAAATATCCTATGCAGGTAGAACAACGCCTAAAGACAGTAGGCTGTTAGGCATTGCAAAAAATAATTCGAAATGTTTGTCAGGAACCACACTTTTGTGAGCACAAGGCTGTTGCACTAACTTTAGCAGGCGTTGCATCAAGATTATTTCGATTGGAAAAAATAATATGTTTTACGGTAAACTTTATTTAGACTGATGGTCTTTGTGGGAACGAATTTAATGAGCGTGGCCGAACCAACTCAACAAGAAATACTTGTATCACAAAAGTACAAGCATCCGGACTACACGTGAGGCTACAAGTAACTGTTTCAAATCTATAGATTTTACTATGCCAACATTTATCACCAACAGGTATTACTTACATGGAAATTATTTTCATGGCAACGACGTAGGACTTTTGAAACTTTCATCGAATATTACATTTAATCAGATCGTTAGTCCAATCTGTCTACCACCAGGAGCAACTAACGACGTACCACCTGACACCAAATGCTTTTTTGCTGGTTTTGGAAACATCAACGGTAAATAAGGCAACACTGATTTTTTATCACCACTTATCCTAACGTTTTACTAATTTAGATACCGCCTACTCCGATAAGCTCAGAGAAGTTGGGCTATATGTGAAAAGTAAGTCTTATTGCGAGGGAATTTTCAATAGCTTTAGAAATGCACCCCAAGGAGGGATACCACAGAGCATAATGTGTGTTGGTGCAAGCGATAAAGATCTTTGCAAAGTAAGTATTACTCAGTTCCAGCATGTCACACATATGGCCCGCGGGGCGGATCTGACCAGCTTAATGATTTCCTACAGCCCGGCAAAGATCTGAGTCTGCCAAACAAGGGGATTTCTACATCATTTTTGTCAAACGGTGTGATTTTTTATTAAATACCCAATAATCCCATTATTTTTTAATATATACCCTAAAATCAAACTCTTATCCGTTTTCAGATCGCGGGGGCATCAGCTCCAGCAGAGGTTATTTTGTCAGTATTTTACTGTCCCGGTCCACATACGATCAGATGGTCTGGATCTGGCCCCAGAACCAAACTGTGTTTGACATGCTGTTGTTTTGTGTAGGGGGATGGCGGAGGTCCCCTCATGTGCCAAGATCGAGATCAAACCTGGTATCAATACGGTATGTATAGCTTCGGAGTTTTGGGTTGTAACACAGGACCTAGCTTTTTAACCAAGACATCACAAGTCTATGATTGGATTAGTAGAGGTAGGACAAACACTGACTCAAGCAAAAAGGACGATACATCAACACATTGCTGTTTTCATTTCAGTTACCGGATTAACGTTCCATGCACCAAACGGTAAGTATATCTATGTTGTGTTTATAAACAACTATTCAGGATGAAAAGCAAATTAAGTAACTGAAGTATCGATGCACAAGTTTCCATCTTGACATAAAGAATAAACAGAAAGCGCATTAATAAATACTCTGTTAAAAGTATAATATCAATAAATTGCTTATTTCTCATTGCTGTTTTTCATAGTGCCAATATTCGGCAACTTTCCTTCTAAAACGTAACTTTCCAATTCACTCCATTCAGTTGTAACCTGCTCAAGACCAACTATTTCAAAGGGAACAATTACTCCAGATTACAGCATTTACGGGTTGTACAAAAGTATAACTTTTGGTTGTAGCAGTGGTTACAAGATTGTAGGAAGCAAGGTGATTACTTGCACCGAGTCTAACGGCAAAGGAATGTGGTCGGATGCTACACCTACTTGTGAAGGTAAAGTATAGTAAATCAAAGAAAACACATGTGACAAGATCTTCCTTATCAATTATATTATGTTCCACGATTGAAAAGGAGACTGCCACACTGAATAAAGTTTTGTATGAACATTGCTTTTACACAGACGTCAACGAATGCCACCAACCGCCAGATCCTTGTCCAAACAAAGTATGCACAAACTATGTCGGAAGTTACACCTGTAACGGAAACAGTCGTCTGCATATGGGCAGTTGTGTTTTGTTAGTGGTTTGGAGCATCTGTGTTGTGCTTCGTTCAATGATGTAGCATAGAGTACAAGACAGGGCTACTCAAATGTTGGACAACGGTCCGAAAAGGCCTAAAAGTGAAAATATTACCTCGTTGGCCCATGTTTACAACTGCAAGAACCAAGAAAAATAGTAGTGCTTTGACGAAAAAAGCTCAAAATCCTAACAAACAAAAAATTTTTTAGGCCTTTTTAGTTCAATTTAATGCGTCTTTTCATCTGATCAGCAAAGCCTGGCTACGGTTTTTCCCTTTTCCAATTTTCATGAGCTTGTCACCCACATGTCGATTAATCAGGTCTGATATTTTTGTGTTGCTTTATAAAAGCGCAAAACGACCCTGGTTTGAGCAGTAATTATATCAAACTTCTGTCAATATTTATCTTTTCTAAACCGTTGCTAATTGAGTAGTCCTGGCAAAAGACACTGACAATTTATATAGCCTCCGTAATATCAGTATACTTTGTTAATTATGTGATTTTATAACTCCATAATTCTGTTTTTACATGCGTTTGTATCACAAAAATGTTTTATACATGTATCACAACGATAAAAATGAAACCATTCCTGTTGTGATTTGTCCATACAAACTCGGTTGGAGAGTCAACCCCTGTAAGATATCCTTTAAATGAACATAATATGTAACACTGGTTCTGATATTCTATAACGATAAACATCGCTAGTCTGAAAAACAAATTTCAAAAAAGGTGTGCCAAAAACGATTTCAAAGATCAAAATGAGGCTTGACTTTTGTGGTTTAAGATGACAAACCAAGCGAGACACATCGTGATACATCACAGGCCAATGCTCACAAAATCATTCGCTTCATGTGTGCCGAAACCATGGTTTTGTGTGTACAACGTAACATTTGACAAGCCAATGCACACAATACCATTTGCTTCAGAAAAGTCGAAACCACCTTCTCGCTCAAAAACCAATATTTGTGCAAAAGTCTGGTACGCGGTGTTCAAAGTATTCTTGTTCATAACACAATAAGGACATTATAGACTTTTTTTTAATTTTAATAACGATCTAAATAGTAAAAATAGGTAAAAGATGATATATCCCTTTACCACTATAACTAAATTCATAGCCACAAACACGTCGACCCACAGCTGAGGATGTCGCAAAACGCATTCCTGTCTTGGATCCTGCATTAAATACATAGGTCCGGGCGCACAACACATTTTTCCCGCGTGGGGACGAGACAACGGTTTCGCCGTTATCCAATATTTACGCAAGCAAACACTTCAGGTTTGCAACGCGTTGGTATGTCAGCGCCACAGTACTTCGACATTTACTCGGAAGGTTTACAGTGGCCAAGAATCGCCACGATCAAAAGTGACCATGTTTGGTTGTTGAAATCATTTTGAATTGCTTGCTCGACCCCATGGGACAAAACAACAAATCGTTTTGCTGTTTTTAGCTTCGCTTCAATATAGGTCTAGCAGAAACTTTATTTAAAAACGGAAATAATACAGGGTTTATTAAAGAACTATGCTAAGATTTATCAAAGCTGGCATGACGAAGTATTTTTGGAGTTGTCATGAGAAAAGTATTAGTTAGGCCTGCCAGTTAGCCTTGTTTTGATTTAAATTCAACATTTCAATTTCCAAAAAAACAAAAGTTGCAACAAACACGCTTGATTTGTTTTGCAACAGAAAGTCCGTAAACACCTTTGGTCTACCTTGAAAGAAGACTGGAACTGTTCTCAACACAGAAAATGGAAGTAACACACTTTCTAATAGTTATTTTATTTGTTTTTTCCAATGCATCCGGTGGGTTAGAGTTTATTTTGCTTCTTATCGTGCCCATATTTGTAATTGTTTTTACGCTGCAATTTCTCAAGTGGAAATGCAAGGACAATTAGTTTCCTTTTAACTGGCATACAAACTTTCAAAGTATTTTACAAGTCTCTTTTTAGGTGAAGCAATTTCAAATTGCGGAAAGCGTGCCAACGAAAATTTTTTGGTAAGTAGCCAAGTTTAAATTTGCAGATGTTTCGCATAAACCAGTGGTTCTTAAAACAAGATTTTTAGCGGAACATTTTGCCGGCTAAAAACTCGAAAAGATAGTGAGAGATTTAGTTTACTACTTTAGTGTAATGGGAGTGGCTGATTTTGACAACAAACCAAATCAAAACGAGGTTTAACGTTATCACGCATAAACGAATATTTCGCGACACACTTGGAAAATTCACGGTACACTGTTTAGGAAACCACTTGTAATAACGGTATCAGGGTTCATTCTGAAAAACAAGCTTGGCTCAAATAGAGCACTATGAGTCATTTGCAATAAACTTCACAAACCAGCAACTACAAGTTTAAACCGAATATAAACTCCTTATATGACTTTTCCAGTCGTTAGCAATGTTGCATTTTCGTCATTTAATAATTAATCATGATCATTAAAAGTTGCTCTGTTTAGCCAACAAGAATCGCTGGTGGAACAGCGTCTCAGCGAGGGGAATGGCCGTGGCAGGCTATGGTTCGTGCTACACGCTCAAATGGTTTGTTTTACACGTTCTGTGGAGGAACGATCCTTTCTAACAGATGGATTTTGACAGCTGCCACATGTTTCGAAACGGGTGACACGTAAGAAATAATTTTTATCGGCTTCGATTAAAATTGTCCATTAAAACCATTTTGTTAAAACTACTTGACAGCATTGGAGTGACCGTCGGAAAGATTAATGGAGAAAACACAATAGATCAGGGACAGCAAATGCTTGTCGTTTCACAACAATACAAGCACCCTAGAGCCACGTAAGTTCATGTTAAAATTTCGTAAAAAAGTTACCGTATAAAAGTGAGTGTAATGTATGCCGCATATGAATTTGTAGCTTGTTAGTCGCCAGTGCTTTGCCCATTCTAATTTTGACATGCATGCACTAAAAGAGGAAATAGTGTAACCTGCCAACAACATCTTGCGCACAGAAACTTATATGGTAACAATTTTTGCAATAAACTTTGTTATGTATCAACAAGATACTCTTACACTGGATGAGCAACAGCTTCACAAACGATAAAACATGATGTAACAAATGCAAGGGACCGTGGAAAACGCACCGCAGCCGTATCTTTAAAAAAATACTTCAAGCTGGGCAGTTCAACACAAAATTCTGTTTGTTTTTTACAAAGCGAGCATAAGTTTACAATATTCATTACAATTTATAGCGGGTCGGCCCTTGATGGCTACGACGTTGGTCTGCTTAACTTGGCAAACAGCATCACATTTACTGATAACATTGGACCAGTATGTCTACCTTCAAGCCAAAGTCACAATGTTAAAACTGGAACTAAGTGCTACGCCACTGGATGGGGCCACACATCAAGCAGTAAGAGCAGTTTTTACAGCCAACTGTTACTTTTATATTAATGCTTGTGCCACTCTGCCTGTATTTTACATTGCAAAGTGCAAGTATTTTGACTAACAACAAAATGAGCGTCTCAGTCTCAGTAATTATTGCTAGCGGCAACCAAGTAAAAAAGGATTAAAAAGCACTGTAATACTATGCAGTTAAAAGTTTAGTGCTAAATAGAGTGTGGACTCTGCCTTTTGTTCACAATTAGGTTGTTAAACGGAAAGTGGTGTTACAGGTAGCGATGAATTGTCGACCAGTCTTAGACAAGCACAACTCGAGGTTCAGAGTGACAAATACTGTAGCAACCAACTGGGAAGCACGGTACCAAGCACTGCGATGTGTGCCACTGCTGCGGGAAAGTCAGCATGCGAGGTAGGTACATTAATTGCCCCAAGCCGACAACGACATGCTTATGCACACAACTTAAGCTGTACGCATTCTGGAAAAACACACAAGCCAGTTCCAAACAATGCTAATACACCAACGTGTATACCGAATTGTTTACAGGGCATACTCGCAACGGTGTAACAAGAGTTTAAGCAAAACATATGGTATTTAAAAAAAGGTTAGAGGTGTCTGAATGTTGCACATCTACGTGTCTGTCTCGAATTTGCGTCATATTTGTTGCATGCCGTCTTGCTATAGATACTATATTTATGTGCCTGCGTGACAAAATATTTTTTTAAAAGAACAGAAATAGGAGAGAAGGGCTCTTTTTTGGTGTTTAACGATAAAATGTGGTTGGTGAGGCATATACATGTTTTGATTAATTGTGAAAGAGAGTGTCACAGCAAGAAAAGCGACACAGCGCTGAGTATTACAATTTGTTTTCCAAGTCATTCGTGTAGTGTCCCTTGCAATGCCACGTGTTCCGGTGCACGTGAAAGAAGCGAAGCGTGTCTGTCGCCTTTTTCATGTTTTGCGCGTGCTCCACTTTAAGTTGCGCGTCATTACAGGCAGCCGCAAAATCGCTTAAATAACACTATGCTAGTTTGTTTGCCTGTTAAACGTCCTGAAGGTGTTTTCACAGTTTGACTGGTCTAGACATACCACTTTTCCAAAACATCCTTGTCGGGCCGATGCGCTTACATTAAAGGCAGTGTTTCATACCGGAACGAAATAAGTAAATTTTGGTC
>QXVZ01008546.1:4069-25876 GCA_008931825.1 Phallusia fumigata | reverse complement strand
ACTTACCGGCCATTTAATCGATTCAATGCCTCTCAAAATCCGTCGGTATGTTTTTACTACATCGGATGAGCTGAAGGGAGGAAAGCCAGACAGCATTTCGTAGACTAATATACCAAGTGCCCAAAAATCCACAGCCAAGTCATGTCCCTGAAAATTACACATCTCAATATTTGCTTGCTGTGAAACAAAATGTCGAATGTTCGCACCTTGCTTAGAATGACTTCCGGGGCGACATACTCCGGGGTTCCGCAAAATGTCCAAGTTTTCTCCCCTGAGTCGATCTTCTTTGCAAAACCAAAGTCAATCAGTTTCACATATCCTTGCTTGTCAATTAATAAGTTTTCCGGCTACAAACAGCATTGAAGTAAATCACTGTGTAACTGTGGTTTAAATATCCAAATTGTTGTATGACAGGTTATAAAACATTCGCTGAAAGTGACAAAAGAATATCACTTTACAACCTGACATTTACCAAATGACTCAAGAACACATAATAAATTGTTTTGAATTCCCCAAATCATTCAACAGTTATTACTTTCAAATCCCTGTACACGATTCCACGTTGGTGCAAGTAATCGATTGCCTCCACTACACAAGCTGTGTAAAACCTAGCACGGTGCTCATCAAACTTTCCAACATCCCGTAGTTTTGACCAAAGTTCCCCACCTAGACATGCTTCCATCAACATGTAGACATACCTAAGGAAAACAAACAACCATATCGTTGTTGAGTTGTAGAGAAACTGGTCTATGTTTCCACCTTAAGTTTTATATCTGACAAAATGTGTACACCATGTCGTTTTTAGAACATAAGGTGCGGTTTCAAGTAACCCCACAAAACGCACCGCATTTTGTCTTTCCATAAAAAATAGTTTGACGTTAACCTGCTTTTTTTGTCTACAAATCGAAAATTTCAGTCATAAAAACCAACATTTTGTCATATTGGTTTATCTTACAAACTTACCTTTCATCTTTGAACGTTCTGTACAGTTGTACAAAAAATGGCGAATTCGACTGTTCCATAATGGCCTTTTCCGAGTAAATTCGCTCTTCCTGTCCCGTTTCAAGAATGTGTGTCTGATGTAGAAAAAATAAAATTGGAAAACATGCAATTTAGTCAGTATAAACAAAAACACATTACCTTTTTTAGGCATTTAAGTGCAAATGTTCGTGTTTTGTTGTCTTTTAGTTGCACAAGATCCACTCGACCGAATCCACCCACTCCAAGCACACCAAGGGTGTCAAAATCGCTGAGAGAACGTCCTTCTAGAGTGGACGATATTTTTCGATCAACCGGCTTTGGCACTTCTTTTTGTTTCGTCCAGGGTTGATTGACTTGTGCACCAACGAGCTTGGTAAACTTGGCCTTATCAAGGGTCAGGCATTTGACTTGTGTTTTGGCTATTACGTTTGTGCTGCGTTTTCCGTCACCAAGAAGGGCTTTCTCGCCAAAGCAATCGCCCCCTTTTAGTGTACGAACATATGTTTCCTGTGTTGCTTCTTCCGGCGAGTCATCATCAGCCTCGGTGAACATGGTAATGTCAACTTCACCACTGGTTATAATGAAGAACGTGTCACCGTCTTCACCCTGCCTGATGATATACTCCCCTTGTTCATAACTACAAGCTTCCACCGCGTCGCCGATTTTGCCAAGTACTTTCGGGTCCATGCGCCTAAAGGTTTCAACCTTTCTCAAACTCTGAAAAAGTTGAGGAAATGGATTCGTATGGAATTTTGATGAAGACGAATATATAATGTACGTGTGGGTGTTATAAGGTATATATACTGTCCTCAAGAACATTTTTTGTGGTATGTTCATAGTTTATTTTTCTCTGCAGAAACGAGTCGATACAATTTTACTATGTTTGTTTTAAACGTTTGTTTGTTAAGAACAGTATGTTACAGAAACCAATAATTTGTTGGTGATATTGGCAATTACGGATATTAAACAGAAATCATAAATAAATCAGGCATAATGCCCTAAACCGACCGAGCAAAAATAATTTAAATATCCCACCTGCATCATCGTTTTCCGTTCCGAAATGGCAGCATCGGTCATCACGTGACGAAAGACATTGCCTTCCAACATCCACAGCTTTGTGGCATTTGTCCTCGATCGAACCGTCGCACTTCGGTCGGTTTCATACAGAATTGCCAGTTCACCGAAAACCGAACCAGCTTCGATGTTGGCAATATGCTTGTTTCCCTATGATTAAAAACCTTGTTCAATTTGCTTTTATAAATCAGGAAGCAGATCATCATTCGGTCAAATTTAAGGACTTTCTTGCTTGTTGAAGTCGTTGCACATTTTTAAAAGAGAACACACACTTCCAATATTGTAAAACCGGCGCTTCGTAGTTATTGGGCCAGGAAGCTATTTCAGTTGGGTTGCAAAAGATGCGGTGACCATAAGGTTTTATTATTGTTTATCTCTACTTTCGGTTTATATGTATCAAACAACGAACAAACTGCGATCCCTTCATACGGTGCCACAAAGGCTAGAGTCGCGGAACACGAATAAAAGTATGTTTAAACAGACTAGGGACTTATTCAGAGGCCCCAGAGGCCCAAAACACAATTTGTCTGAATGGATACATGGCGATAAACTACCTACAGCGACGCAGAGGTTTGTCACATCGCAAACATGTGTGGTTTGGATAAATACCCAAACCAACGTACGTGTTGAAACATGCGCTACGTTTTGTATTTGGCGTTACACAACCAGCAGTATCACACCAAGAACCTTTGCCATTTCTATAAGGTTACAATTCTCATTGACAATGTCATTACCCAACTGTTTGGAGCAACACTGTGCTCTTTTGTTCTAAGATTAATTTTTGGAACATCTTGCTGAATTCGTAATCTAGCGACTTTCATTTGGGCAAAGTCACGTTTCGAGTGCGACGCGTGACATCATACGTTTGCTGATGACAAACAAGGTCGTGGACCGCAGTTGATATGTGCTCACAGCCTATGTTTCAACATTTCAAATAAAACTAAACTACGATAAGTCTCGTTTTTTGAAGCGAAAGATGAAAATGCTGGCGTCACCAACGTGGAAAGGTTGGCAACAATCATGTCGACATTCAACAAACATCAGCAATTAAATGTTTAACTATTTTGGGGGGTTGAAGCAAGCACAAATATGCTATAACCATCAGGGAAAACTATTTTTTTGAGACAAATAGTTCTTGAACTGTTGAAATTTCTAAAAAGTTATAGCTGTAAAACAAAATCGTTAGCTTTGATATAATTGTGAGGTAACATCATAAGGGTGTATCTGCTTGTCCACACATAGATTTCGCAATTCTATTTTGCCCTCCAAGGGCGATAAACAAAACTCCGATTTCCAACATTCTATAACTAGTTCACAATACCTTTGAAACAAGAAGTTTTCCTGTTTCGAGAATATACAGTTCATTTCCTTTCGACCCCTCTCTGATGATAACATGATCGGCGATAGTCGTGTGGTGCATGTAGTCAATCAACTCATTCAGCTGCTTTTCGCTCTTCATCATTTTGTACAGGAATTCATTTTTTAAAATCGCCTGTAAAAATAATGTCATTGAACGTTATTGGGGTCATAAAGGTCAAAGACCTAATTTAACCTCTTTTATCACCAATAAATTGTATCACATTTCACCTGTTTGATGAACTCCTTTTGTCGAGCAGTTTTCGGATATTTTCTAGCACCACTTGACTTTGCATCACCACCTCCGCGAATTCCGCGGCGTCGTGATTTTTTGATCTCGTTGTCTTCGATTTCTTTGCTCTGTCGAAGTAAAGCAGTTTTAGGCACTTTGTGCAACACTGCTGATGACACAAGTATTTCGCATTAATTATTGAGAAATTGCTGGATAAAAAGTCTTGTAAGTACCTATATAACCCTATATATCGCCTTTTAGGTCTTAATTCGGCTCTAAGTAAAAGTTAGTCTGGGAAAGTTGTTGATTTCGTCCTTTGTGGCACCAGTGCGCAATGTTGCTTTGTGACGTCACAAGAAGCTCAACGCAATTGTGGCACACACAAATCATTGCTGATCTGAATCGAGTGAAGTTAATTCGAGACCACAAGTCATCAAAAAAACTGGGGAAACGTCATGCGAATGGTTTAAAAAAAAGCTTGAGAAGCTGCTTTAAATATTATCTAGTTTTTCCTAGTTATACAATTTGATTTTTAGCACAATGTTTTCGTTTTTCGACAAAATCGGATCTGAACTTGACTTCTTGTACAAAAACACCGGCACGGTTAATCAATTGTGTCAAGTGATTTCTTGTCAAGGTTTGCAAATAAATCATTGTTTACAAGCACGTTTGGCCTACGTTTTACGTTTGTTGCGAAACGGTACAGATTATTTTTCAAACAGTTTAGTCTTAAACATACGGAATTTCGTTTGGTATCGGGGTTTGTTTGGGTTGAAACCGTGGAAGGTCGAGACAGCTGTTCCTCCAGTCTTGCGATCTTGTTCTTCATTTCCTCAGCTTCATTTTTATTTGTCTCCAATAGAAGTGTTAACCTCTACAGAAGAAGTGATGGTTTACAGTAAAAGTGTTTTTGGCGGAAATTACAACTTAAGAATAAATTTTGAACTTCGTTTTACAAAGTTTTTAGGCTGAAAAAATGATATAAACATCACAAAAAGTTTTTAATTTAAAAGTACAAGACTATTACTGCGTGGTTGCACTATTACTGCGTGTTGACCCAGCAGTTAATTTCTAACCATGGAGTTTCCCGGGTTGTCGTTTACGAGAAAAGTGTAATTTGCGCAAATGTTAGGATATAGCTTTTACGACAGATCTACTTTTATACTAAAAGTTTCCCACCTCAATTGTGTTACATTGCTCTTGGAGCTTTTCATCTTTCTCCGTTAGTTTGACTTGTAATTGTTCCTGGGTAAAATCAAATATCGCAACATGATGGCAATGTTTTACATTGTCATTTCCCCTGCGTCAAAGTACACTACATCTACCAATAAAGGTGTTACAAAGCAAACATTCGTTGTCAAGCTCTCTGTTTTCACATGAAAAAAGGATGAATGGTTATCTGTGTTTCCCTGCATAACATTTCATGCTACGTTTTTGTGCTAAATCAGAGAATTTATTCGTCTTAAAAAACGTTTAATTGTGTTTTTTAGACAACATACAGTTTTTTGGTTGTTGAAACATACTTTTCTTGGTCACCCTAAATAGTTTTTCAAACCATAACGTCTAAACTATCTTTCAGTTTTGAAATGATCTATTACCAGTGTTTTGTGAATGTCTATTTTTAGCAAACGGAAGTCATAGTAGTTATATACCTTAAGTAGTATTTCCAATTTCAGTGCTGGTGGTTCGAGACTGGAATCAAATTCTCGGTTGATATATCCACCGTCAGTGCCAGTGGTCACTACTGAAGGCTTCTTTGGTCGGCGCAAACATGGACAGAAAGGCATGATTCGATAAACTGATGATTTCCAATACAAAGTCGCACAGTAATGCAACTCAACTTTCCAAATCTTGTTTACCTAGCTCCAAGTTGTATTGTCCTCCTAATGTCATCACTTCCCAGCAATGCGGTGACATTTATATCCACACCTGAATTTATATGTACGTATGCGTTACAGTCAGGCTAAAATCAACATTAGGTTTCTGCCCACAGTCACTTAACGCTGGTGGTGTCACTCGGTACACCAAATCATTTGGGATTGTCAACAGTACTTGCGATCGCAATGCGGGCACACTTATCTTATCAAACATTAATCTTCCTTTCAATTAAAAAAACTTAAGTATTGAAGATAACCGAATTGTTACATTCACCTTTTGTCACAGGTTTACTGGAAACTTTGTCAGATCGTACGATTAAGTTGAAAAAGTTTTAAAAAAATGCGCATGTACTTAGTTACTTTAGACGAAAATTCAGAAAAAAATGGAAGAAAAAGAAAAATGGAAAGAATAAATATTAAAAAAACAAACATATTTAAAAGCATCTTGATAATATTCTTAAGATCGCCATGCGCAATTAAGATTTTACATTTAACATTTTTTCAGGTTAAAAACATATCTGTAACATTTTCTGTGCCCAATAAAACTTACCATCAGCTCGGCAAATTAACTGTTATTAGCAAAAAATGAAAGCCACAAGATAAAACTTATCAGCGAAAACCTAAAACGATTAGCCCAAATATGTTTGTGTCAAATTTCACGCACATTTTTTTCACGCATTTAAAAGTGCTTTCAAAACTACTTTATTGGAAGGTCTACGACAGAAAAAAGTTAGTGTCTGGTGTGTGATAGAGTACAAGCAGTTGTTAAACTGCACTTGCCCACCAGTGTCACCTAGAGAATACCTCTGCTTTTTGTGTTTATTTTTTCGTGTTCCTAATATAATGTGGTGAACAACATAATTATAATAGTTATAGTTTTGGTTGTTAACAGTGGTCCGAAACCTCGAAACACATACGTTTTAGTTTCGAAAACGTTTATTAGTTTAGAATTGAATTTGATATTGATCCCCTTTCTAAAACCTATTTTTGCTTCGATCTCTCTCAAGTTAAGCTAAGACTCAAGTCCAGCAAAATTTTTTGAACCCGGGCTAAAGTTTTATTTAACACTCCAATGGTCTTACAAGGTGTCAAAAGTAACAAATGTACTTTTTGATTATTCGTCCAAGATCGCACCGTTCCGCCTCCTCGTAGCAGCTTTATAATCAGATAAGTTATTGATCCGCTATTCCCCTACGCCCAGGAGGTTTAAAACTAGCAGTTTCATTTCATGGACATTACAAGCTTACAGACGGGACCTTAAATCTTTTATTAAAACAAACGTCGATATCGACAAAACGGTTGAAACACAAACGTGCCGCAAGTGTCATTCTATTTGAAGAAGCAGGGTTAATTCCAAGTCATCAAACAATTGCACGTTCGACACAGAAAGAAAGTAAAATTTAAAAAGTAACATAGTTGCATTATGAAAACATAACATTTATAACATATACAACATAGGATGTGTACAAAATGAAAGAAACGAACAGTAGCGTAGTGCTGGGTTGGATTGCAGATTTGGTTATAAATGCGGCATGCATTTTTTGCCCTGATTCTCGGGAAAGCACACCGACATTTCACAAACAGACACATATACCCCTGGCGAGAGCATAGTATCATTTATCCAGTGCTTAGATATAACACCCTTAAAATGACTAAATGAGTGTAGCCTACATATGTATTTCGATGAAATACAGACGTACTTCGTTTGCTGTTTACAACTTTTACGTTTTATCACTGTTTTGCCAATTTGGGATTTTGGTCTCATGTTACGCAAACGTTTGTGATGTCCCATCTATTTTCCTGTGGATCTCCATTGGTGATCAACATTATCAAAACCATGGAGCTATGGTGGTTGGTCTAACGTTTACGTTAAGCGCACAAGGTAATCATTTTGCAGCCTTCTACGTATTGTTTGGCAGTCAAAACATTTTGCCTAAAATATTATAAAAATCGTTGCACCACTAACTATGTTCGTTGTTCGCCCAAGTAGCAAGTGAGCCGCACTCGAACGTTTGCTCCAGAATTGGAACGTCAGTGAGAAATAGTTTGAAGTATTTCAAAAGTCTTTATCCCAACCGGACATTTCCCTTTCCACTAGTTCATCTTCTCGCTCGAAGCGGTCGAAATTTCGGAGGTCCGATGTATCTCGAATTTCCGGAATATATGGAGCTTTTAACGAAGCGGCTCTCAATCCGTCCCAGTAAAAGCCCTAAATCATTGTGAGCGATTGTGAAAGAGAAATTCCACAAGAACAAATGTTAGCTTTCTGAGCTCGTAATTGCAAATTCAAACAAAACCTATGACTGTAAAACTAAAAAAAGACCAAGCTTATGACTGTTCTGGGAAAACAAGTCAAACTGGGTTAATTCGATATTATGTTTAATAATAAGCATTTTATTTCTGTTTAAGGTTTCAAAATTCTTACCGAAAACCAGCGATGATTTCGAATTTCTTTTACTCCTTCTTTCAAGTTCCCGATCCTCTCAGCTGGATTTTCACGGCACAAGCGACGTATCAGGTTTTGCGCGGCTTTCTTGATTTTGACCTTTAATTTAAATCAATATCTCTGTTCAGTTATTGATCAGACCCTGATTGATTTAAGCGACTAGCAACACACGGCTGAAGCAATTACAAACTCTTTGGTTAACTCCGATCGAAGTTCTAACTCACCGGCCATTCTACGGCATCGATTCCACGCAGTGCCATCCTGTACGTCTTCATGGCATCGGACGAGTTAAAAGGGGGATTTCCAGTTAGCATTTCAAATATAAGGATTCCCAGCGCCCAATAGTCGACGGCGATGTCATGTCCCTAATTGGGATGAATGATGTAGCTAACAAAGTCTTAAATCATGTTTACAGGGATAACGTACCTTGTTTAAAATCACTTCAGGCGCAACATATTCGGGAGTGCCGCAGAACGTCCAAGCTTTTTCGCCATGGCTGATAGTTTTTGCGAAACCAAAGTCCACAATCTTTATGTACCCTTTTTTGTCCAGCAACAGATTTTCTGGCTAAATCAACAAGAGTGCTGTTTAAAGCTCATTCATTACATAGTCCCGCTTACAACGGATTACCTTAAGGTCGCGGTAAACAATGCCTCGTAGATGCAGATAATCGATTGCTTCAACAACACAAGCTGTATAGAATCTCGTGCGCGAGTCATCGAAAGACCCATCATCGCGAAGCTTGGTCCAAAGTTCCCCACCCAAGCATGCTTCCATGAGCATGTAAACATACCTGGAAAATCGGCACGCATAAAGGGGGCTTTTCATAAAGTTTCGTTACCGAAATTTCATGCAAATCCAAAAAACAACATTTGTCCTAATGGTTGATATCAAAGTTTTACATCAGTTCCTGGCAAAAACGTGGCACATACTTGTCGTTTTTAAATGTTTTAAACAGTTGGACGATGAACGGACAGTTTGAGTCTCTCATTATTCGCTTTTCGCTGTAAATGTGCTCCTCTTGCTTTGTTTCAACGATGTGAACCTGACAATACATAGTTTAAGGTGAAGTAAAGTTTAAAAAAAATGGCATATGTTGTATACCTTTTTCATGCACTTGAGAGCATAGCTCCGATCCGGTTGACCACGCAGCCTGACAAGTTCAACTCTTCCGAAGCCACCGACACCGAGGACGCCGACAAACTCAAAGTCTTTCAAGCCCCACGATTCCGAAGCTGCTGGCATTTTTTGAGGTTGCAACTCCAAGAAAGTGCTGGACGGTCGACTTTGTCGCTGTTGCTCAACAGACAACTTGTTTGAGTACCTTGACGACGTCGAGGATTTGTGAGCGTCTTTTCCAATCTTCGAGACATTAGACTTGGTAGGCGCATCCCAATCCTTGTCGGCAAGATTTCCAATCAGGAGCAGAAAGGGCTTCTTGTCGAGGGTCATACACCTCACTGCGGCGCTTTTGGCAATCACATTGGCGCCGCGCAAACCGCTGTCGCTAAACAAAGCCTTTTCGCCAAAGTAGTCACCGCGTTTCAGAGAACGGATAAATTTTTCTCGAGGCGTGGGATCTTCAATGCTGTCTGTGTATTCTTGACCCAACACAGTAACATCCACTTCCCCGCTCATAATGATGTAAAATGTATCACCGTTTTCTCCTTGACGAATGATGTAGTCGCCCCGACGATATGTATCTTCCTCCAGTGCATCGGCTATCTTCCCAAGCTTCCTTGGTCCGATTTGTTTTAGCAATGGAACTTTTCTTAAAGCCTAAGATACAAAAAACACAAATAAAACCGTTGATTCCGTATTGCCAAGCTAGACACGTTTTGTTGTGTTGAGTGGAAAATCGAGAACGACATTTTTGGGTATGGGGGCATTTAAGTTGAGTTGAGTGGAGTTTATTTCGCTTGGTGAAAGAAAACATAGCGACACAATTTGAGGTACGATTCGACTCACGTCTGTGATTTCCGTCCGTTTGTCGTTTCCAGTTCGCATCATGATATTCTGATAAACACTCCGTTCTAACATCCATATTTTTGTTGGCGTGGTCGCAGTAACTGTCGCCGTGCGTTTGCAGTTGTATAAAATGGCAAGCTCTCCAAACACAGAACCAGCTTCGATGCTTGCCAAATATGTGTTGCCCTGCAATGTTAAGTCAAGAACAGTCCATCACAGTGACCGGTTTCAAAACTGGTTATCACAATATATAATCCTAAGGATAAAAGTAAAAGCAACGAATCTGGACATAATTCAAAACTAATGTCGAAGAAATTAATGTTTTAAAAAATGTAACGGCTGGATGCGTATGTTTAGTGTTAATTTCTCGATCGTCCATTCGTGTACTGCAAACTTGTTTACCTACGCAATTTCATGTAAGGTTTCGCAAACATTCTTATGTTTGTCGTCCTCCTTGCGGTGTCTTCCTATAACGAGAGTTCCAGACAAACGCGGCGCTATCTATCTTTACCTGTGTGACGTCAAGCTTTCCAGATTCAAGAATGTAGAGCCGATCGCCTGTTGTCCCTTCTTTTATAAAGACGTCGTTTTGAGGCAAACTGCGTTGCATGTAATCAATCATTTCGCTGACTTGATCCTCGTTTAAATGTTTGAGGAACTCGTTGTTTAGTATGGCCTTAAATAAGCACACAAATACGTTAGATCACATTCAACAAACTAACTAACAAAGTTAATACCTCTTTCAGGAATTTTCGTTGCTCAGGAGTTTTTTCGTGCTTTTTTAAATCGACCCTTACGTCGATTCTAGTTCCTGGAACGGCTTGTCTTCTATCTTTTACTGCTGCTTGTGTATGCTGGAAGTTTTTTTAGGAATTCAATTTTTTTCACAGTTATTATTTGACGATAAAAATATTTGACAACATACGTTTTTTGAGCGGATAGAGTCAAGAATCTCTTTCAATTTGATAATTTCTTCATCTCGCTCTTGGAGTTGAACATTCAAATCCAACTTCTAAAAAACATGCCATAAATAAAAGGTGATTCCTAGTCTTGTGGGTGTAACCAAAAGTGTACAGAAACGAATAAAAACCTAAACGTACCTTCTGAGTATTTATTTTGCCAACTGTTTCTGTCAGCTTTCGTATTTCTTCATCTTTGTAATGAAGTTGATCGTAGAATGACTTTTCCAAAGTCTGCAATGATACAAGCCGGTCATAGCTTAATTAANCAATTAGGCAATCGATCGAAGTTTGCCTTTTTGGGGGATCCGAAGGTTTGACAGGAACATCTTCAAACACAATTGTACTCCCTGTCATTGCCCTACTAATAAAGCATGCCTTTGTGTTAGAATTCGTATTTACAATTTCAAGCAAAAAACGCTTTCTATTCTTTTCGTTAAAAGCATGATTTTTATTCTGACATATTCTGTGTTTTTTACGTTTTCTTTGATATTTTTGCATACGCTTACATTTCACTTGTTACTGCGTTAAATACTAAACTGCCTTCGGCTTTCCTTACAGTCCAGAAGCAAATTTACATGGATAGCTTGTTTTCCCGCATGACAAACCGCCTTTGCTGGCAACGGGTCAATACTGTCGCTAACGGTTGCCATTAACACACGGAGGAACATTTGATTTCCCCTGAGATTTAGACGTAGCGCTCTTTTGTACACCTTGACATTTTATTACGGGTCTTTCTTCGCTGCTGATTTGATTGGATGTCAAAGCTGATATTTTATTGAAATAAAATCATCTCCCCTAACCTTTGATTCTGTACAATACATTCCGTTCATTTTATCGATATTTTCTTCTTTCCCGATGAGAATTTTACCTAAAACCAGCCGCTGTTTCTGGTAGGGGGTTTTGTCGAACTATTACGCCCCGCTGATGACATATGTGAATAACTAGTCTCCGAACAACGTACAGTTGCAGTAAACTTGCACCACAATTTAACCTAGTGTGGTTTAATGTCTATTTTTACTAAACATTGGAATGGCTTGGGACGAAAGCCAAAGGCACATGCTGTGATAAAGAAGGGGAAAATAAACGTTGCAAACTCTGTTTGAGATTTTAAAGCTAGTCTTCATTCAAACAATTTACTTTTGTCTGTTATAAACGACTACGATAAGCAAAAATCCACATTAATTACAAAGATAATAGCACAGGGCGTTGTTTCCATTGTTGCAGTGGCGCAAATCTAGTGAAATTATAGAGGGGGAAATTTTGTTCTTGTGAGTAATTTTTGTGTTAAGACGTCATATTTTTATGTACAGATTTTTTTTACAATTTTATTTTTATTTTTTTAATACAGATTTTTATGTCGCAAAAATGGGTTACATTTTGACTGAGACGGTATTAAAACGCCGTTAAAACTGTTTGCGATCGCCTAACTGTTGCAAAAGTATTTAAAGTGCTAAAATTGTTATAATGCAACAGTAAACCAGCTTTGAATCCGCTTTAAACAGTTAAACAAGATCTTGGGTTTCACCCTTAAAATAAATAAGCAATTTTTTTTAAAACAATTGAAACAAAAATATTGTAGGAGACAAATGACTACAAGACCCCCCAACCAAAATTGTGGGGGGACTTCTCCCCCCGGGATTTGCGCCCGTGCATTGTTGGATTAAAAAAACGTGTCATTACATTAACTATTAACAATCTATCAGAAACATAATACAAATTTGCATTTCCACTACGCAAACTCATAAAAAATCCTTCGCTCGCATAGCAAATGGTTTCATACATTTGATCATGTTTTTCAGTTTGATAATTTTGCGTACAAAAGTTTAACTAAAAAAGATAAAATAGTATAATTGAAACAGGCATTTTACGGCCACAAGGACTACCAGACTGATAGCACACGCTTCAGCAAAAAAATGACATTGCTTAATTGTGTCGTAGCAACTGCTGGAAGGTTCACAGTTTTTTTGCAGTACAAGGCACGACTAAAGTTTGTGTCCAGAAACCTAAAGTGTGTGTTCAAAGACCGTTTCTTTTGTGTTTTTGCTTTCTACGCCGAAGAGATTCCTTCATTTTCGTTTGTCACCACAGTTGCCAGTGGTATTGCTTCGTGTTTTCCATTCATGGGATCAGCGTCTGTGACGACTTTCTGCTGAGTGTTGGCCTCCGTCTTCTTCTTCTTCCTTTCATTGCGTGCCTTTGTTTGCAAAATTTGCTCAATTAAGGTAGCATACCGTTAACAGATTTGTTTAACTGCATTCGGGTAATGCTGGGGCACATCAACAGCTTTAGGATGATAGGAAATTGCGTGAGCTTTCACGTGATCACCTTGCCTTTTTATATGAGAACAAACGATCCGGCATTGTAACCGGAAACGAGTGTTTGGTTTCAAATCGTTTTTAATATTTGGTTTTATGAGAGTTTTATTTCAACTGCAAGGTTTTTATTTATTTCAAGACACATGTCAAAATACTTATAAAAGTTAAACTTACCATCCAACAGACACCGACGATTATCACTGCACCCAACAAGCAACAGATTACGATCACTGGAATCATGACATCAGCCGATGTTGCATGATGATTGTTGCCTTCCAGAATGCTTTTTCTCTCAGCATCCAATTCTGCGTGAACATCAAAAACAACAGAACCGCTAGCTGGTGTTCGAGGAAACATTATTATAATTTACACTCTAAACCGGAATTTCTTAACCTTTATTAGTTCGTGGGCACATGCAAAACTTACAAAACTTTCAGGCGCATAAAAACATGGTTACAACAAGATTACTGCACCAAATGCAGGTTAGCAAATGCATTTTACGTCATTACTAATTCAGGGGGACTATAATGCGAGTCCAACTAATCGCAAGAAAACAAACGACAAACAATTCCTACTTTAAATATGGTAGACAACTTTGTTCAGAAAACACGGCATAGCCAGTTCAACCCGTGAAAGTTATAAATTAATATTCTATTTGGGGATCACCTGACCACCTTCCAGTAAGGTTGTACTTTAGTTAAATATATTTAAGATAATTTACTAAACACTTTCTTATCAGTGAACTTTACATACGTGATTTTATGTTCGGGCAATATGGTATAAACTCAGAAGACACAGCTGGATCTTCAAAGTTTTCATCAACCAGGGACGTCATACACATTGAAAGCAAGTTGTTCTGGAGATCGCGCGTGTCTTTGTACAACCTGTATTAAATACCGGGTTTTAAATAAGACAAAGAATTTTACATTTCGGTTAGTTTCCTGTGCGTCAGCTAAGAAAACAACATAAAAATGAAACTGATTGTTGAGGCATATCAGTTCATTCACAAACTGACATGATAACTTCCTTGGTCCAAACGTCGTTCTAGTTTTTGACGTTTTTCGCAGTAACAAACTACAGAAAAGATTCCTTACTTGCAAAGTTTCAAGCTGGAAACATTGCGATGAAACTCGTTGTAAAAAGGATTTTCTATCTTTTCTATCATTTCTGTTGTAACAACCTCCTCACATTTTTCCGGATCAACGTTGTCAATGACTGGTTTAATTGTCCTTAATCCCCCATACACACAGTAAGTATCCTCATCTCCAAAACGAACCAATTCCCTTTCCTTATACTGTGCATAAAAAGACATCTACTACACACACACACCTTTTAGCGATAAAAGTTAAAAGTAGTGTTTTTTTACCCGTGTACATTTACACTTATTGTTCAGGTGATTATCTATCTATTGTTTTGTACATATTTGTCATTGTCAGTGGCGCAGACCAAATGGGAAAGTAACAAATCTGAGATGTTGGGGTCTCTTGCCGACCAGGTCGCTTTTATAGTAAAACATAGTAAAACTATATTTAAAAAACAGGCAAACGGTTATCTTCGGTGCTAACTCAACGTCGTGGCAGACCCAAAGGAATTTAAAGACGTTACAAATTATGAGCCTTAATATTTAAATTAGGGCTGAGGCAACCCTGCAACAAAACTTTGTAATTCGACCAACTTTCAAATTTTGTTCTGTTTCTTCATGATAGCAATCCTCAAACACACCATCGAAGCACTTTTTTCCCATCGCGTAAGCTTCTCTAAAATGTAAAACAGATCATATTTTAAATTCACCCGGATACAATGACACCCAATGTACTTTCAAAGATAGGAAAGTAGTTACACAACCATAAAACTACTTTGTGGCAAGTTTAAACATTTAACCTATAGCAATAAATTCGAGGAATTCTATTACCAAATCCGCAAAACATTGAAAATTAATTCAAACCCCCGTTTGGGAAATTTTTGTGACGCGTAGATGGAGACAATTTGTCAATNCTATAGCAATAAATTCGAGGAATTCTATTACCAAATCCGCAAAACATTGAAAATTAATTCAAACCCCCGTTTGGGAAATTTTTGTGACGCGTAGATGGAGACAATTTGTCAATATGTTAAAGGGCAGTTTTAGGGGTTACCTGCGAGTCAGAGGCCGACGTCGTAGCACAAAGGGTGTGTAGGGTCATTCGGTCATAATAAATACGAGCAAAAGGTTTTAGTACATTTACGACAGTTGGATTTAAATAGGTATTCGTGGTTGCAGTTAACTACCTTCGTTGCGAAGTTTTAATTAACCCAAAGCTTGACAGGCCGAATCCGCAGGCCTCAAAAGCAAAGCATACAACTTTGAAGTGTGAGATTTTTTATATTTGCTATGACGTGATGTCATTGGCGATGTTAGCACAACGGTTAAAATTAATTATCAAGTATATAGAACCTTTTGTTGTTATTGTTGAACCAAAATACTTTGTAACCGCACAGCAAGGAAAAACAAAAAAAGAACCTACGTGCAGTTAGACGAGTGTGTTCGAAGTTCGAAAATTATGTGAATCTGGCATGTTTTTACGAGGTAGGAGACATCCAACTGCGTGCAGTCTTCATTTCGTTCCCCACACGCAACCGCTAAAGAAAAAGTGATTTTTATTCGTCAAATACAATTAAGTTCATGCGACTTTTTTTGAGTCACAACGTAATCCGATCGGTCCAATAATAAAAGAACAGAACAACAATGAACTTACCGAAAACAGCAACCACGCAACAAAAGGCTTCAAATCGATAAAACATGTTCTTCTTGACAAACAACTCTCTTCAACTTTTTATTAGTGTGTAGGCTAATGCGAAAGTTACGACATGTCAAATAACAAGTGTAAAATGAAACCAAAAAAAGAAAAAATGTTAAGACAGTTTCAAGGCAAAAAACTGTTTAATATCGAGGAAGCATGTCTACTTCATTATCCGATAATTCGATTCTCTGTACTTAAAAAGCACTAAAAACCCTCTTCGGGCAATATACGATTTTCCATGATGACTTGACCTATCTCAAAATCGTTCAGTTTCAGTCGCCATTCTAAGGAAATGGCTTTGTTGTGATTGAACTACCTGCCATATACGTCTTAAACAAACCATTGTCATGTAACACTCACACTGACGCAATCAACCTTCCGCTTAGATATCGTTCACATCCGGGCCGGATAACACTAAAATATCATCAGCAAGACTTTGTTACTAAAATAAATCACGCGGTTTGATGCTTTTCGCGGCTTTACGGTTATCCTTGCTACCTCACCACACCTATGTCTGCATGACAGTGAGTCCCAGGCTGTTTTTCTCCAAACCCAGTCAGCTATGTCAGAGCCTTTTCAAGCGCATCAAGTTGCTTTTATTCTCCATTTCTCCGTCGGGCAACACAAAGCCAACCAGTCGTGGCAAAACAAAGCTATACACCGCCTACACACTGCGCACTACTAATATGGCCTGTTTGGTTCCTATCCAATTTATTAAAAAAGGTATGTTAGAATTTGAATTTAGAAATATGATTTTAGTTTTGCACTAACATACTGTTAAGGTGATTTTAGTTGCAACTTTCTTCCTCCAACATTGCAAACAGAGGATCGACTTAAAAACCGATGTTCCCTACGTTTATTTGTACTCAAGTGAAATTAAATATTTCGAAATGAACTGTCAACGTCCCTCGCTTTGTGTTAAATTTGTTTGTTTGTTAGGTTTTACTCCTTTAACGGTGAGCATGAAATATTTTTTACCTCGTTTCAAAAAGACCCATTCAGTGGTATATTAGTGTAGCCACTAGCTGCGTGTTTCACAACCAACCCAACATCAAACCATAGTAAACTTTTTAATCACATTCATGATCCATTTGGAAAATCAAAAATTAAAGCACACGATTAAAATGAATAAAAAAAACAGGAATACAGTGAGATCTGCCACCCAGTGCGAATAAGTACGTGCAAATTGATACAAGCGTCAGTTTGCTTGGATCGCTGTTGCATGGACATCGTCAAGCACACTTCGGAAAGTCTCAACCGAAACTTCGCCCCGACCTCGCGGGTCACGTGTTTTGGCGAGTTTCCATGCTTCGTTGAACAATTCCGGCGTCATCTCTAGTCCAATGTTGTTGAATATGCGTTTAATCTGTGGTATGACAAAGTATAGTTGTTGATTTTAACTCAAAAACCTCTGCACACATCNTTGTTGATTTTAACTCAAAAACCTCTGCACACATCTTCCGCAAATCGGTCAAGTGCTTTTTAATCGTGAACAAATGGGTTGAAGACGCAGTTCCCTAAAAAACGAAGTGGGAGTCACAAATTTGCGTGGGTGCCATGTGTGTAGAATGTGTGTGCATTTGTAACTTTTATCAACACACACGTGACCGAATGCGCGATCTTCACGACGGTTTGGAAGTGTGACGTCACATGAAGCGATGTTGTGTAATCATTGACCCAGTTTTAAGAAGTGAGTTATTCTATTCTGCGAGTGGTGGTGTGGGTACGTGTTGAACATTTGAGTTTAACAAAATCTTCGCCACATGAAATCCTCAACTGGCAGCTTCTGGGTATTAGTCAAAATGGGCACAAGGTTATTGCCAACAACCGTGTATGTAATTTTAACGCAACAGTGGGAAAAATGCAATACCGGTTGATAACGTATAGCAAACAAGATTAACTCCTGCGAAAGAACCGCCATACACAGTTACATCTAACATATTCGCTGGGGGAAATGTGCGAATACGATTTTTTAACCGCATTTTCGAAGAAATAGAACAAAAAATTTGGCAGAAACTACATTGCAGCATAACAATATTTTCTCCTTGAATTCTCACCTCATCCTGGGGCCGAGCGGCGAAAAAATCTGTTTCATAAACTCCTTTTTGGGAATAAATGGACGGATTAACTAGAGCGTTAGCTTCCGATTCGTCTCCGTAGTTCACAGTGTCACTCACACGTCTACAAGTGGTAAAAACGTTTGTTTCATATTTGGCAAAAACCATTACCCAATTTATGTTACGTCCAAGCAATAACATTCCGACATCAAAACTAAACATTTCCGCCCCTTGTAAATCTTAACGCTGTTTAGTATCGGCTTCGTGGCTGTTACAAAAACATTGTTTTGTCACGGTCACCAAGTCAAATAGCCTTTTTTTATCGTTCAACCCACCAAAAGGATGAGCAGCAAATCGTACAAGTGGAAATCTGCACAAAATTACCGAAATAGTTATACTTGACTTGCACTGCCTACATTTTGCCAAACTTAGTGTTAATGTGCAGAAGGATTTGAAACATTTACCTATTATGGGGAGCCGCGAGATCCGTGCGAACAGTAGGTGTGCCGTATATTCGATAGTCGTGTGTGGACACGCCTGACAGAGCACCGATCATCGACGATGACGTCATATGATGGGTAACGGCGCGATCGATTTGCTTCATGATATTTGGGGTCTCAGGTGGTTTGCTGCCATCTACCCGCGAAAAAATAACAAGTTTACCATAAATACTGTCAGGTTTCGACAAAAAGAATTCATTGCTGCCGAACGGCAAAAATGCAAAAACCAAACTTTTCGTTTTTACTCGATGTGGCTCGTCCATGGACGAAACATTAAATTAAATAAACCCAGGCGACATTGTTACAACTATGCCATGACCAAAACAGTGGTATTACAATTTTAAAATAGGTTTTGATAGAATAGGGTTTGGAAATAACCCACAGTGGTGACATAAAACGCTGCTGGCAAATGCATTGCTACACCTAAACAGAACTTTATCACGCAGTAACCAGTTAAAAGTATTTTGAACCTTTTTCTTCGACCGTGATTGGTAACTTGTCTTTCCAGTTAAGAAAGTTGGCAAATTTCAAGTAGTCGATCAGGGGAGATTTTTCGTTCGTATTTTCTTTGGAGATATTGTCGCAGCAGTATGACATCAACAATGTCAGCATCTCGTCTTCAATGGGAACATTCAGTTGAAAGCACACATCTCGCAACTCTTGGCCGTCGATAAAGCCATCCTGGTTCTAACTTGCGAAAAATGTTTGATGAACGTAAAACAGTGCATTGCACGCCTTCTAAATATTTACTATGCCAAATTAACGATATTGTGAAGTTTACCGAACCCGAAATAGGACAGTGTCGCAGTGGTAGGCGTTAAAAGCTGATTGACCCACTTTGAAATACTTTACAGCAGTGTGGCGCGGACTTTTGTCACATGTAACCGTTAGAAAAAACACTCTCTTTGTGGTTTGGTAGCACTGATCGTTAGATGAAAGTGTGTTGTATGAGAGCCAAGTTTATGCAACCTTTCCGAAACGAACTTAAGAGCGTTTATACGCTTGAAATTTGTTAAGGAAACGGCTAAAGTGGGTAAAACGCTATTGGTAAACTGCATATTGGTTAGTGCGATTTGTTCTAAAGTGGTTAACGCACACACATCATTCTGTACCTTATCGTAATGTGCAAATGCCTGCGATAAACTGTCAAAATTGTGGTAGTTAGCTTTCTTCAGATGTTGCCTGATCGCATGTAAAACTCCCCGTTCCCTGTCCCGACCACGCAAATAAGCATCAGGCGAGCGACCGTGAATCAAATCTCCAGCCCCGTATTCGTCGGGTCTAAGCATCATCCCAAATGTGTGATCAGGTTCAACGTTTAGTGTTTCTACGATGCTGAAAAACATTTAAACAGACATTTGTGTCATTGAATATTTTTGACTTGAAAACAGGCACTTCTGTGCATAATATGTGCTCATTATTGCTTTACTGTTTCTTTTGTTTGCAATAAAAAACCGATTAGCTTCATTCCTCATAAGTTTAACATTGGGGTTGCCAACCGTCCTCTATTTCAAAGGACAATCCTTTTGTCCTTGCTCTGTTTTTCCTTGTCCTTTACTGAGATTGAAATAACACTAGTGTTCTTTGTTTCAAAATCATTTTGACTTGTAGTTAAATTTCTGAACTGCTACTCGAAGGACCAAAACAAATTTAGCATATTATACAACAAGGTAGTGATGAGGCCCTTCATGTTATGAAAGAAATTTTTGTGAGAAAACTTGTAACAGTAGTATTTTATGTCATCATCAGATCGAAATAATAATTGAATGTGTGTTTTCAAAACATGATAAAATATCAATTAAGTTTAATTGTAGCTTAACAGAGTTGGCAACCCTATTTAACATCCAGTTTTGGTTCAATCCAACCTAATCACATGGTAAAGTTTGTAGAATTTATAAACACAATATACTTACGGGTCATGAACAATTCCTAGTTGTGGCTGCGACTTTTCTCTAAAATCATCAACTCGCTTTGAGACAATCTTTGCTCCCCTTTCACTTCAAAATTTGTAAAAATTATTTACTTTTGAAGGGTTTACAACATAAACATAATTTTAAACTAGAGAGGTGGCGTTCTCTATCCACATACACTACCACCTATAAACGATGTTCTCCATATATACCATTTTTTATAACATTGGATATATATTCAATACCCGCATTACGGTCCCTAATTACCTGGCATTTTATAACATGGTTGTTTCTGCTAGCATAAACATATGGGTCCCCACACAAAAACAATTTCTGAATAGTAATGATGTTCTTAGGACGTGATCGGTTTGAAAATCAGTTTTACAGATTTAAACAAAAAGTAAAGATATCCATTTATAATCTAACTAAATCAATTTTTACATCATGTCAATTTTAATCTTAATGTCAAAAGCATGAAATAAACCCCACAGTCACACTATATCCAATAGTTTGACCTGCAGTGACCTTAAACGACCCTTTCCAACGCGGTTTCAGCAACGCGCTGTAAATCCAACAACAACATTGTGCTTTTTGACCAACCAAATATAAGCTACTGTACAAAAGAGTGCAACTGTAAATGAGAGCAAAGTTATTGTAACGTATTACCTTTTACATCGTTATTTAACAAACGCATCCCGTTAACACTACGCAATCACGTAAAGCAGTGTTGTAGTATCAACAGCTGGGATTCGTCTGTCATAAAAATGATAATTTTTTTATACCTGTTGGGAGGTGTTGCGCGTACGATACATACAACTACATAGTAATGATCTATACTGACCATGCGGCAGCGAAATGGCAGGACAAAAAATAAAAACGAATAAATAAATTGCTGTGTCGCACTGTCTTCTACGTCGCAAAACAGCAAACATATAAAGGTCATCACCGCTCAATTTCAATCAGCGAAACGCCCGCTTAGCCGCGTTTTGCTTTTGAGGCAAAACAGTCAGCGTTTAAACACGCATTTGCAGCTGTAAGGGTAAATACTTACAGGATTAGCCTAAAATTATGAACAACCAATGAAAAGCACCCTAAATAAGTACATTTTAGATTTTAATACATTAGGATCAGTATGTCTGAAGTAAAGGGCATGTAAACAAAAAACTGAATATTTGGGGTTAGAAAAGTAAAAATGGCTAAATCCAAATTAAAGTCACACAATACCTTAAAATACTTTGCATTGTAATAACTATTAAAATAAGAAACTTGTAGGTGACTTACTTTGTTAAATATTGCCATTTTAAAAAATTTCACATTTTGGGGGCCTGTGGATGACCGATGGGTGAATT
>QXVZ01008539.1:0-14293 GCA_008931825.1 Phallusia fumigata | reverse complement strand
GACACTACACTGTATCTACAATGGTGTTTGTGTTACCAGCAGTACCAAGCCATTTTGGCTAATTGGTTTCTTTACCAAAGTGAAACTGTAAGCATTGCATTATAAAAATAACAATAGTTACCAAAAAATATACCCAGTATGGGTGTCCAAGTTGGGGGAAACTCAATAATGTGGTTAAATTTGCATGATATTTAAACCAATCCTTTTATAAGTAAAATGGTGTTACACAACTAGTTTAGGAGCTTTTATTAAACCATAAAGATATATATATATATATATATATATATATGTATACTATTTATATGTAGTAATGACATGTTCCAATATTGACCTTTAAAAATTTAAATACCTTAATTCAAAATAGTGCTGGTTTAAATTAAAGGCACAGACAGCAAAATACTTTTTTATAATGGTATGACACACCGACAAACAATTAGCTCCAAGGCAAGTTGATGGTTAATAGGCATGAAAACATTAAGAACCAATACACCAGTACTTAACACATGCTTCAAGATATACAATTAATACCTTTATTATTTCTTTTACAAAAACCAGTTACCCTATAAGTGAGTCATTAATATCTTTGAATTTTTAAATCAGTATGACATAGTTTTAGAATGTTTCACAGTGTGGAGTTTGTGAGTAATATATCATTTATGAACTCCACATGATGTACGTTTTAAATATAGGTGTTACTTTGAATGTGGGGTCGTCTTGTTGTCCAAACCTCTTCTCAACCTCGTGGGCAGTCAGTCTTGTGAGTATCTTTGACTGGTTCGTTTCCAGGAATAACTCATCATCCATTAAAACCTACACAAAAGAGTTACATGATTCCCACATCTATTTATTTACTCCAGTTGATCAAAACTGGAATGCACTTTTGTAACATTAACACTATGCATACATTAAAAAACATCTTTTTCAGCATGTGTTAAAACATTTACTAGTTTTACAAAAACACACAAAACATTAATTTTTAATTAGCTTCAAGTTGGTAGCTAGCCAGGCTTTCTTGTATGGAACAAATCAACCAGTTACTTATTTTCTTCACGATAATAATTTTACCTCCATAATGGGTTGGTGCAACCCTGATGTTAGGAAAAGCTTTCCAGCTGTCAGTGACTCAACAAAGAGACTGTAAAATAAAAAGTGTTACATTACTTTTGAGGCATGTTGCAACAAAACACTAATGAACTATTATCTAGTTATTGGTTGGGATGCCATTTAGATCAAAGTAATTCATGTAACTGATGAAAGTTAAAGCAAAAAAAAACCTAAAAAGCAAAATATGGTTGGCTGCTGTTTGGCAAAACCAAGCAAATTCACAGTTTCTGTGGAAGACGGGTATTTTTGATCATGGGTTGCAGTTTTTAAATAATGTATTGTGTTCTTTACAAACAAAAGCCTGGCCGTCTAGTGCGCCCTTGCAACATACATGACTCACAAAGGTATTCACACAACCCAATATGGTGATACCTGACTCCTTGCCGTTGCACACACATTTTTCCAGTTTGTGCATCTCACGATCAACCACATGATACATGTGACAAAAAATAGTTCATGCCAAACCTTGTTGCAGAACAGTGAGCAATGTGGCTATTTTATACTTACAACACTACATTGTCCCATGTAACTACTAGAAACTGTGCAATCACAGCAAGTGTTTTGATTGGGGTTAGGTATTTGAATGATAAAAAATCTTGTCATTTTACCAGTTAAACACTTCTGTAATATGTATCACATCAGTCAAATACTAAGCAGGATAATAAAATGCAATCTTAGTTAAAAGTTAAACATTGTTATTGTACTGTAAGGAATGAATATGAAGGTTTTGCCCCATGTAAGTTAGTTTGAGAATTAAAAAAACATGATGATGTTGTTGATGCAAGTCTTGTATAATTATTTGCCTTACATACAAACAATTGGTATACACTGCTTGTATTACAAAAAGATACCCTACACTTTCCTTTTTAAAAACTACCAAACATGTTTGAACCCTTAGAACAAAAGGCATTTAAACTTAAATTATTTGATGGCGGGAACTACTTTATACAATTTTGGTGAACTCAAAAAACACTTTATTCGAGAAATTTCGAATACAATTTAAACGTAACAAAAACTTAAAGTATACACATTACACAATGAGATTAAGACAAAAAAGGACACACATTTTCTTAGCATTGCTGCTCAAGATTGGCAATTACTTCAAGTGACAACATACTATGGGACAGAATCACACAGGGAACATAAAGTCAATCAGACATCATAATCAATAGGTCAGAAGAGTGCAAATGAACAAGACAATTAGATGATTTTATTTGCAACAGAGTTTCCTGCATTACCACAATGTGATTGTGGTGATAAAAATACTCAATAACATAGTACTTTATATCAGTTTTTTTACAACCTTTAATGTAGCAATGCCATTTATTTGTAGTTTTGTTCCAACAAGCATGCATAAAGCATGTTTAAAACACTCTTATCTTCTGCAAAGAGATGAAGTCACACAAACTGATAAAGATACTTTGCCTAGAGTAATTTACACATATTTATAACAAAGACATTGCTTACCGAAACACAACACAGAAAGCACAGCTGCCCTTCTGCAGCAGGCGACGAGGTTGTTCTTCATTTGCAAGTTGCAACAGCATCAGAGTCTCCATCAACTATAAAGACAAAAAATAAAATTTCCAAATTCAATGTTCCAGTTTTCCACGTTACATTTTGCAATGAAGTTAACATAATGAATGAAGGAGGTGTGAGAATTTAACGCTAAGTAACATGGCTGTATAACATACCTCCAACAAATATTTGTGGTTATCAGTAACAATATTGTTGCCATAACAACATAGCACTATAGTCCGTGCAACATCGGTGGTTGCATCAAGGCCAAGCTTATCACCATAAGCAAGACAGGCAGCTGCTAATGTTGGATTATAAATAAAAGCCTGAAATAAAATAAAATGTACAAAATTAGCTAGAGCATTTGTAAAATATATGTATTGACACTTTTAGCAGCTGCTGATAGAAAAACATTCTGGTGACCTACATTAAAGCAAATATACCTACCTCAATGAATTGGCTGTACATTGATTCTTGGTAACCAAGCTCTTTGTAAGCATCTACAAATTGTACTGCCTCCAATTGGTTGGATCTCTGGCTGCATGTTGCTGAATTGGTAATGGTATTTAAGCTTTGATATTTGATACTAAGTCAGCCACTGATACGTAATGCACTCTATGGCCTGTTGTTTAAAAACAGCCTCAACAAAGTTTGGCAAAAGTTATGTGGCATGGTTTTATACAGAGTAAAACAAGTAGAATTTGTAAAATTCGAGAAACTTTAGATGCTAGCTGCTGAGTTACACAATTCACAGGTATTCTACACTGCATTTTAATCATAATTGGCAAATTTTGTTTTCACCTTGTGCTTGATTAAGTACAAGTCGGTTAAGGTTTAGGTAATGTTGCCTTGTAACCCAAAACAGGTGAGACAATTCATCGGAATGTTGACGAACTTGCTCATTAAGTTTCCAAATCAAGTCCTGTTAAAACAAAAAAAACATATTATACAATGGTCGGACAAGTTTGATTGTAAAAATCAATTAATAATGTGCAAAACAATGTAAGCGGAGCATGCAAATTAAACTTTTATGGACTTTGATACCAACATAACAACATCTGGCATGACATTCCATAGATTCAAGAAATTTTAAATAAATTGTGACATGACTAACAGAACTGAATCCAATTTTGCATGCAGAAATGCAAAAGCTTTAAGACAAAAAAGATTTTCACCAGAAACCATGATTTCTGTCATAGTTAAAATGATCCAAAGACATTTTTTGATTTTTTTAACTTTTCCTATTTCTGCTGTTTTCACACATAAAAAGGAACAAATTCCAAAAAAAACCAAAAAGCACAAAAACAAACCTGCTCTGATTTTACAAATTGGTTTTCTTCATGAAGCTTTTGTGCAAGTTCCTGGAGGTTTGACATCTCGAATGTCAAGACAGTGATTGTGAGCACAACAATAAATAAAGATTATTTCACCATTGCGAACTTATGTGGGGGTACACCTGCAATACACACATGTGGGATACAATTTTAGTGGGCAACATTATGATTGAAGTCCATTAAGAAAGCCAACGAGACGCACAGAAACACCATTTGAGAATTAACAAAGCAATGCACAATCATATTTAGAAAACAAAAATTCAAATATTGTATACACGACTTTATTTTGTTTCCAAATAAACTTTAAAATTATGCGATGGGTAGTTTTATATTTCACTCCTATCCTTTCTTTAACAATCTTTAGTATCCATAACTTCCCACAATAAGTGTCTGNTGTGCTTTACATGACAATCCAGTCTGCACATTTTTGCAGTTACACAAACCAAAATATGTTTGAGATCTTCATCACTTAATCTTTTGTTTTATTATATTCATATGGTACATCTCTCAAAAACTAGGAAATTAACAAATAAAACAGCAACAACTGAATTTATTTTCCTGTCGTATAATTTCGCAAATCGCAAGTTCGCAGTCGCACGATGTGAAACGTCCAATGAGCGAAAAGACAAATTAACTTTTCACAGAAATCACACTTCCAACCATTGAAAAAGATAGGATTGTGCCTAAACTGACCTGGTAAATGTGATTTGCAATCATACCTGTTTGTCTGCAAAAACCATTTAGTAGCCTAGTACAACCGAGTGATTAGCGCGACCGCCTTGTGCTCGCACGGTTTTTGCTTCCAAACCTGTCTCGGTCGTTTTTGTTTTCCCGAGTAGAAAAACTGAGCACCATTGCCCAGCCCAGTGGAACCCAATGAGTTGACCTACACTGAAGTTACTAACTTTAAAAAAATCATGTACAAAATGATTTCACAGAACTGCACTGAGGACGGTATCTCGACGATAAAATCGAAACAAGCCAACAAACGAGTGACTGTAGTATTTGATATGTGTTGTGTGACAGCATTCAAATTTAGGTTTGAA
The DNA here is from genome assembly GCA_008931825.1 of Phallusia fumigata. Classification (NCBI taxonomy): domain Eukaryota; kingdom Metazoa; phylum Chordata; class Ascidiacea; order Phlebobranchia; family Ascidiidae; genus Phallusia; species Phallusia fumigata. Next base: position 9,291 of record QXVZ01008539.1, on the reverse strand, counting down.
CTGCCAACTCATACTAACGCTTACGAATGAATTTCAACTGGTCTAAGTGATGTCAATCCTTGGGTGTACTTTTGGTCTGTATGCTGGGGGGACGTATCATTCGCTTGTATTTGTGTCGTAAAATAGGGGTCTCCTGTCCATCCACCTAACCGCTGTTTTTCATATGGATGGTTAATGTAAACCGGGTTTAGCCCTACTTGACGAATTCTACTCTGAAACGTTTACCGGTTGAGACTTATATTATGTATTCAGGTTTTACGCGATGCCATCATTAACATGTCGGTTTGGGCTAGTTGATATGATTTAAAGACAATCAGCTGATCAAATACTTCTTTAAAAAAATCAAACCCTACAACATCTATAGGGTGCAAACGTGCTTGTCATGTCAGCTTAGTAAAATCGATACGTTATCAGGGCAAAATAACGCTTGAACTCCAAAACAGCGAGTTGTAAAGCGCCGTAGATTAAAAATGTCAGATTAAAAAAAAGTGCTGATGTTATCAGCAATATCCAAAAAAATTCAACGAAATTAAAAAGCAAATAACGCACAATAAGCCATAGTGACCTAAGCTCTTTTTAAACAGCCTGAGTAAACCGCAATATCAGATTCCAAACACGTTAATAGTAAACAAACTACATTTTAGTAACCATGTACATATTGTGGCACGATTTCGGTGGGATTTAAAGCATGGGTCAATACACAAAAACAAAACGAGCAAAAGCAAAATTTAAAACTATAAATGCGCAAATGATACGGCGTTGGATTAGGCCTACTACATAAAAGAAGTAACCCTAATACGAATGTATAATTTTAAACTGGTGAAAACAACGAGGTAGGCGAATGACAAATAAATAGGTTAACAATGGCAACATTTTNAAGTAGCAACTTCGACAAGAGTAAAACGGCACCTTTGTTTAATACTTCTGTGTTCCCATGGCAACCAGGAGGGGTCGTCTCGAATCTCGGCGCAGTGGAACACCACAGTGTCGGCATATGTCACGGCTGACTGGTCATATGTCACTATACATCCGGGACATACATGTGGAGTTGTGTACAGAGCGCCGAAAAATGGTTTCCAGTAAAGGATAACTTTCCTTCTCGAACCGTTGTAGCTGCAACAAAACATAACTTGTTTTGTTGTAAATCCACAGGCATTGTTATTTAATGCCAACAAAAAAACATGTGCCAAGGCGGTGGGTGCATTTAGGACTCTATGTCAAGATGCTTGCAAAATGTNGCTAGTATCTCTTTGGTTGATCTATAACCAGGTTTACAGTTTTTGCATTTAGTTAAAATTACAGATAATAGAAAGTATAGTAATCATCATCTGATGACTTTTTGGGGAACTACGACCTTTATCATTTATATTTTCCCCCCTAAAAAATGCCCGCCAAATATTTTTAGGGCAAAAAAAACGCGATAGCAAACTAATTATTTGGTCGCAAAAATGTACCCCCTTTTGTGTGTAAAATAAAAAAATGTTTAAAAGTTCAACGCCAGGTTATTTATTTGCAGGTTGAAAAAGATTTAAAAAATATCCTTCATGCAAAAAAAATATTTGTACTTACAGTGTTACAGGTTTGAAGTTGACCATTTCGTAAGAACTTAACACATCGGAGTCGACCCGGTACGTCATCGTCCAGTTAAATACGTTATTCAACGGTGTTAAAGTCTTCTCGAACACGTGGCGCACATTCCATGGCGGCTCCATGCACATCCACACCCACCTAAAAATCGTAGTGGTTTTTATTTTAGACGCGGCGTTTTAGGAAAAAATAAGGAAGATCAAAGTTGTAAAGCATCGCAACCCTCTACAAACCACAGGTTAAACGTTTCGGATTTGGTGTTTTATAAATTACAGGACAGAAAAAGTGATGGCAGTTACAAAAACTGTTGCAACAAGTGGAAAACATTGGAGGACAGCAAAAAGTAGCAACTTCGACAAGAGTAAAACGGCACCTTTGTTTAATACTTCTGTGTTCCCATGGCAACCAGGAGGGGTCGTCTCGAATCTCGGCGCAGTGGAACACCACAGTGTCGGCATATGTCACGGCTGACTGGTCATATGTCACTATACATCCGGGACATACATGTGGAGTTGTGTACAGAGCGCCGAAAAATGGTTTCCAGTAAAGGATAACTTTCCTTCTCGAACCGTTGTAGCTGCAACAAAACATAACTTGTTTTGTTGTAAATCCACAGGCATTGTTATTTAATGCCAACAAAAAAACATGTGCCAAGGCGGTGGGTGCATTTAGGACTCTATGTCAAGATGCTTGCAAAATGTAAGTTGTGCTAATATCCAAAGACCATAATAAACCATACCTGACAGAATCTTTGTTGAAGTTGAAAAGAACTTGAGAGCTGGAGTTTTTTCTTAGGTTTTTGTTGGTTTTTACCCAGTTCTGGACCAGAATCGTGGATTCAAACAAATACAAATCGTAAAAGCACACAACTAGCACGTAAGCCAACGCAATAAGTAGTATGGCAGCGTTGGACCTGTTTCTTGTACATGTCATTCTGAAAAAGAACAACCAATTTTCATTTGAGACGGTTCTGTTAAAAACACAATTTCTGTAGTTGACTAGGCAAAACATTTTACTCCATGTTAAGCGAGAAGTGGTAACGTTTGTTAATAATAAACAGATAGTTGTTCGCCACAAACATAAAACATTGTTGGCATAATTTAGCGACATGTCTTGTTTGTCAAACCTCTCCATCGTCTATTCCGATTTTAAGAGAAAACTCGCTTTAACAAACATCCCATGACATCGGGTGATAAATCACGCAGTACTATTCCACGCATGACTAATCCGATTCTTTCTGAACGTTCATAAACACGTGAGCGTTTTGGCCCGATCATTTGGGCAAGTATTTAGGCTGCATATGGTAATGGCACGCCGAACAGCGGTTATAACTCTTATAATTTCACTGAAATTCACCACACTTTACCGCCTGAGACCCGTTGCCTTAAAAGCAGCTAAACACAAAGACGTTGGCCACCCAACCTGGTCGTGCTTTGGTAACCAAATGATAGCTAGCAACGTTATACTTTGGTTCCTCACTGAATGACAGGTACCTTTCAAGCCTTTCTCCTATCAAGCACAACAATAGCCATCAGACGGAATAGACCTTTCAATTCATTCAATGAAAGAGACAGTTCCCACCTTTACAAGTGGGTGCTTCTTTACAGCTCCCAAGAAACAAAAGGATAATAATACTGTATTAAGTGAACGTTCGAAAGATCACAAAAAACAGAAAATATACAACAGCATTATAGCGGCTTTTAATAGAACTTTAGCCTGTCGAAGAACCTCAGCATTCAGCAGTGACTATCGGTACCAATGGAGACATTGTTTGTTCATGATATGCTCTGCCTGTGGACTGTGCTTGTCTAATATGATACGCATTTTGGCAAACTTACAGGAATCGTCTCCCAGCAAATTATTTCCTTTACAACCCTTTCTGTGAAACCGAATTTCACAAATTTTGTAACACAACCGTAAACTGCCAGTTGCTTGGTCCAATCCCAGAACAGGCACAGGTCAAACATGCGTCGTTACTCATTCAATTAAATTTTGATGTGCTTGCTTTGCAAAATTAGATAACGCTAAAGCCAATAAAACGGAAGTACGCACATTGGATTAGCGTTTCCTTTTAACTACACAGAACATAAGCGGCAATGTTGGTATAAAAGTATTTCGCGCGGTTTTGATGGCTAAAGTTATTCAAAATCCAAAGTTATAAACTGGAAACATGAACGGCAACGACACACAATTACAGCAAATGGTGCATTGAAAAGTTCTTTGTCGTGTTTGTTTTTTAGGCTGCATAACACTAACCACCTTTCAAGCTTTGACTAGCACCCACCAAATTTGCCTGGTTTGGCAGCCAGCAGTCAGAAACTAACACTCGAGCACAGCGCAAAACACACTAGATGCTGGCAGCGGGAGGTTCACGCTTCGTTGCGCTTGGGTAATTGGCAAATAGGTTAAAGGTGGTTATGTATACATATGGTGCTGGGGAAGGTGAAAACAAATTAGTACGATAAGAAAATACATTACAATGATAACATTAAATTGTTTTGCTTTAGCAGTAACAACGACAGCCAAACTTTTTGCAAAAAATCCATCATTTATTTTGACAAAGATTATGAGCTAAACGCGGAATACACTTCCATATGGGTCCCAGCCAAAACATTTTGTTTTTATTATACTTAGTTTCACTATTAAATTGAAGTTTTATACATCTTAGGGCTTAATTTTTGCTTGCACAAATGTATAACAGTTAAACGATCACATTGTTTAAAACTAATGTCACATGACGAAATGTATGGCTGCTTAGCACTTAATCGCATCGCATGGTAATTCTTTAGCCAGATCCTGTTCACAAGCTTAGTAAGAAAACAGGATGTGATAATCCGGTGCAAGAGAGACGAACGACAGAAACTAATTACAATTAGTGAAAATATAATGTCAATTTCCTTTTCAAAGTTGTGCGTGTTGATGGAAAGTATTACGGATAATGTCATCGGATTAGCTTATTACGGGACAGAGCCAAACTATATAACACTCAACAGGTTCAGCAAACTTTCATTTGCTCACAATGCACATAGTCTCGTATGTAAAAGCAGCCAGCCGCTACAGTTTTTAAGAAGGTTAGAAGGAAGTGTCGAAAAAATTTCTGCATAATCAATCATACTAAATCTTTCAAGAGTTATCTTTTAAGTTGTAGGTTAGATTTAACACAGTTTTTGCTTTGTTATCTGCCCTGGGACCCACAGCTTTATCAACACTTTCGAACCGCGTATAACCGTTTTTTACCTAATAGATGCCTCGCAACTACGTATGCAGTAGATTCAGGAAAACCTGAACATTTTGCGTATTGTTTGTTACAGTTGAAATGTATTTTGAAACTGAGTTATGAAGTTGTAACGCAGGGATTTAGATGCGTTAATTAAGAACTTTTGTAAAGTGTAAAAACAAAAAATAGCGACAAAATGCCGCATGTATATTGAAAAAACACTGGGAGACCACGATTTTTTACGGGTAAAAACAGATTTGTTTGTTTGATTGTTTATTTACTTTAGAATGAAGTGGCGAATCGAGACGAAATCGAGATGAAGTGGCAAGAAAGATTTTTTCGAATTATCACATTTAAATACTGCTGACAAGAAGCTTATATAAAGCAACAGTATTCAGAAACCGATATTAAACAAGTTTCACCGACGCAAAATAACCACACTCCAGCTCTTCGAGCTTCGATGTATTTTATCTGGTATTTGTTGGTTTAGGGTTTAAATAAAAGCAACACTATGGAGTTAGATTTGACTTTATACCAACAAATAACTTCGTACCAGAACCATGCAAAGTGCACCATCAAGTATCACGACCAGGACCATCCCCACTGGTTATGTGACGAAGAAGAAACGTCATGCTACGTTTCTGATACGTCAGACGAAGTACATTCGTTTACGACAACTGACGTTGAGCATGCGGACGATGAACTCAGTGAAGGGAGTTTTGCGGGCTCAGTGAGCAGCGAAGTTTTGCTGACTCAGCAGTTGTCTGGATTTGAATTGGATTCTAACGATGAAGGCTTCAGTGGAAAGACGGGAAAAAGTAAAATTAGGGCTAAAGGTCATTTGGAGGACAAGGCGTACGTTTCAGATGAAAATAATAACCACACTGATAAAGATATGGATGTAAAATATTTGGAGCGGTCCCGAAGCTTATCAGAAAGCGAGGAATCAATCAAGGCCGCGTTTGAGCAATGGGATTTGGTTGACTNAATAACCACACTGATAAAGATATGGATGTAAAATATTTGGAGCGGTCCCGAAGCTTATCAGAAAGCGAGGAATCAATCAAGGCCGCGTTTGAGCAATGGGATTTGGTTGACTTGACCGAAACGAGAAGCAGTAAAACGAGGTGGTTCGTCCTATTTGTAATATGTGCATCAATATTCGTCCGTTCATTTGTGTCAGTTGTCTTTGGTCAAGTTAACGACGTTTTTTCAGCTTACTACAACGTTCCTCCGGGGGCAGTGGACTGGCTTACCACAACCGGTTTCCTAGCAACGCTTTTTGTAGCGCCTCTGGTGGTTAAACTAGGCCGCGGAAAAACAAACCTTCGTCGGCTGTGCTGTCTGGTGACCGGTAGCGCTTCTGTGGGTACCATGCTTCTAACCACAGCTGTAGTTAGCAGGGAACACGGATTTGCCCTTGCTATAGCCGGACAAGCTGTTATGGGCGCCAACAATGCTGTAGCAATGACTATTCCGCCTTTAGTTGCTGCTGTGTGGTTCCCAGAACACGAAACTGCCACATCTTTAGCCTTGTCGCTTGTCTCTGTTGGGGTTGGGGATGCACTGGGGTCATACATTCCAGCTGAGCTTATTGTTACCCCAGAGTTCGAAGAAAATTCGAATTACGGACTAATCCAGTTTAGGCTGGTCACTATGTTTGCCTGCACGGCCGGCGCTTCCATATTAACCTTTATTATAGCGACAGGGTTTGTAGATGAGCGACCTGTTTTTCCACCAAGCAAGGCGCAGCTTTCAAAGACTGGCGCTGGCGACAGCTCCACAGAAAGTCAGATGTGCGATAACGTAAGTTTACTACATGACAAGGACTTCATCATGGTGGCACTTTTCTACGGAGTTTCTGCAGCATCGGGGGCGAACAGCATCACCCTACTATCATCGATTATCAGGGAGACATTTGCGGCTAGTGGATTCGAAAATCTAGATTCAGTTGCTGGCAAAATAGTGTCTACTATGTTTGTATGTTTCTCATTCGGGCCTTTAGTGGCGGGTCGGATTTTAGATAAGACGAAAAGCTACAGAAGCACTGCGTTAGTTGGAATGGCCGGCCTGGCTATCGGCACAAGCGGAGTAACAGCTTCCCTACTTCTTACAAGCGTCGAGGGACTGTACGTCTCGCATGTGTTTGTTGGATTCTTCATGGGAGTCGCAGAAACTGCATTGTTTGAAATCGCCTCGGAAGTCACCTACCCCAAACCGGAAATGGACTTTAGTTGCGTGTTAGTGATGACGTGGATGGCATTTTTCGTCATGTATCCTGTCATCGGTCGCCGCGCGTTAAACAGCGCTGCGCATGAAGTTATTACGTCATCGGTGGTTGCGTCACTCATGCCTGCAGCGTGCACTTTATCTAGTTTTGTGCTTGCTGCGTTTTTGCTACGACCAAAGTGCAAGAGAAGAGAGGCTGCTCAATCGCTGGACGCTGTAGACCCGGATGAAAACAATGAAAGAACACCCTTGTTGGAAGTTTAGGAAAGCCTTTGGTGTTTCCATTTCATACTTGCTGTAATCCTAGGCAATTTCACGTTTTTGTATTGCTTTGTCGCAAATCAACTTAAGGTACTGTAGCCACAGTATTGAGAATTTTGTAATGCCATGTTGTCTTTGACATTTTGTTGGTTCGTCAAGTGGCACGTCATATGCCTGCCAACAAGCTAAATATATATTGGAACGCATGTCCCAATCACAAATGAGACCTTGTTGTTTTGGAGGCGGATTAGAGATTGTTTACCAAACAAAGATGATCTCCAAACTGTATCACAGCAATCAGTAAACAGCAACATAAAATGTAAAAAAATAAATCACAGTAAATTTTCGAACAGATAGAACGAATGACATTTTTACCGCAACAAAAACAAGTTTTAAATACCATCAACAAATTGAAAATTTGGTAATAGATGACCTAAACAAATCTAACCTAGGGGTGAAACACGTGTACGCTCTGGCCTGAATCCATTACTATGATCTATACAGGGCCGAATCAACCAGTGAACAAAATATACACGTGCTTAGGGCGTCAAGAGAAGGGGAACACCACAGAAACTTTTTCTAGCCGAGTCTTCAGTGAGGTCGCAGTATTTAAACGTATCCCAACCACTGTATGGGGCACCAACGCCTCCAAAGGGCTTAATCAGACCCTGGATCCATATAATAAGCACATGAACAAAAAGCAAAACAGGATCAACTAAAACTGTTGCACAAATTAAAACGAGCATAAACTTTACCACATGATTTGTGCGACGCGCACCAGATTATAAAAGCAAATATGGCGAAACCGGCCGAATAAGCCAGAGTTATTTTCCAGTGGTGTGAAAACCCGCTAGCCCCAGAGGTTTGTTCACAAACAGGAAAATGTGGATCGTCAATTGAATATCCTTCACCGAACCACCATTGGTCCAACCGCTCTATGCTTTCGACCTCATAGTCTGGAGTTTTTAAGAGCTTTTCGCATAACCCGCACATGCCTATGTACTTCTTTGAAGCCTCTAGTTTGACAGGCAACCACGTCGTGCTTAAGTTATCAATAAGTCGCCAATCAAAATATTTTGAGTACATGTCGTCGTTTCTGTTGAGTTCGATCAAATACTCGGCGAGTTCTTTCGTCGACTTGAAGTCATTGACGTGTATGAAGGAGTGGGGAGGGGCAACGAGCTCGTACTCCGACCTGGACAATCCCATGACCACTGGGACGGCGCCGCTAGATAACGCGTTGTGCCAAAACTTCTCCGAAATATAATCTTTGCACACGGAATTTTCGAAAGCGAGATAAAACTTGTATCTTTAAAAAAAATATTTTTTAGGCATTTTTGTGTGAAAAAAATAAGACATTTTTGAAAACAAAAAAACATACAAAAGAAATGGATTGCTAAAGGTAAAAGGTAAAAAAAAGACAACTTTATTACTAGAGAGCGAGCCACCCCAAAGCTTTGTAAAACTGGAACCGCGACTAACAAATAATGTGCAACAAGGTACGAACCTGGAGACGACCTTGCTAACAGATTCAATTGGCCGTTTTGCGCATTTGCCAAATTCGTCAATAGGAATGAACTTCTGCAGCTCATCTGCCACCTTTCTTCGCTCCGACACACCACAGTTCGAAACAACCCATGCGACGAGGTATTTTTGCTTTTTACCTTTAATCAATGATGTTACTTCTTCCCTAGCAATATTACAGAACATGTAATAAGTTACTAGTAAAAAATATAGTCCTAATTGATTTAATACTAAAATGTATTTATTAATACATGCACATTAACATATCAACAAAAGTTAGACATGTTGATTTTCACGGCTTTCCATGGATAAGGGCGGTTGTTCTCAACCTGTTTTATTCTATAGACTTCGTTAACAGCTATTAAAAGCTAGAATTTCGCCCCAAGGGAAATTAATTCGCAAAATATATTTAACATTAATGTAGTAAAATAGAAAGTAAGCTACCACAATTGATAAACTTTTTAGACTTATAT
>QXVZ01008535.1:0-12541 GCA_008931825.1 Phallusia fumigata | reverse complement strand
CACGTGATTTCAATGTAAAAAATAAATTGAATTTGTGGCAGAAGCCGTTGAACTCCTGTTGAAAAAACGACTGACTTTTAGAAGTATTTCCAGTGTATGGTAAAATCATTTGTATCGTGTCAAAAAGGTAAATATATATTTTCCTCTGCTGCATCGATTTAGTTTTTCTTTCTTTTGTGTACAATCAACATCGTGTAGTAATACCGTGTAATTTTTATATGCGGTGTTTTGTTGAAAAAAACACCTACATGTCGTCGCGTGTCCTACATGTCATCCGCAGTAAACAAACTTTTGGTTACGTTAAACGTCTGGTTTAAAGTTCTACTTTTTAACTGTATTCCACCAGACACGAGCTATACTGTTCTCAATCTCTGTTATGTTTTTAAACGTAACATCCACTACGTGATTGTTGTGATGAATTACATTACATAAGTGCATTGGTGGGCGGGCAGAAAGACGCGTGCTTGGATGTGAAAAACAATAGATACGTTGATATGATTTGTGTTTGTGTATTCTTTATACTTTTAACTGGTGCAGGTGGAGACAGTCATACTTTTAAATTTAGTTAGGTTTATTGCCAGTTAGAGTCTGGGATTTGATTGTGCAAAATTTGTAAACAACACATGAATTTATGTTTGCATTACCAAAAGAATAAAACATATGTATAGGACTGTAGGAATGCAGTGTTTACTATTGCTAAGGTATGATGTTTGTTGGACTTTAAAATGAAACACCTAATAGTTGTCTCAGTAATATTTGCGCAACTTGTCAACGCGCAAACCTGGCACTCATTTCAAGGGTATGAATATCTCATTGTTTACTCGCCATATGTCGGATCATATACTGAAGCTGAAGCTGGATGTGCTGCAAGAAAAGCTACAGTAGCAAATGTTAAAACAAACGAACTTCAAAACTACTTGGTTGGACAGATTGGACAGATTGGAAAGATAACAGGTAAAAAGGTTTGTATTTAAAATATGCGATAAAAAGGCCCTGCTGCTGTATTTGTTTAAAAACTCTTTCCAAGACAAATTTTTCTATTGTAACTTCTTACGCAAGGAAACAAAAAAAAACAAGACCCATGTTTGCCAACGGCCCAATTTTCCACCAAATATAAATCGAATGACAGTCGTCAAACAACAAACAGGTATTTTTAAAGTTGGCATGTTTTCAGTGTTGTTTCGTTTTGCTTAGAATTCCCATTCTCTCTCTACATCGGTGCAACACGCAAAGAGAACACAGACAATTTTCAGTGGACAGATGGAACAAGGGTTGGTGTGACACAGTGGAAAGGTGGTGAACCTAACAACGATAATGGAAATGAGGATTGTGTTATAATGGGTTGGTTACATGAACTTGATCCATCGTACAAGTGGAATGATGTTCCCTGTTCATACAGCTCAAGATATATCTGTCAAAGATGTGGAACAGGTAAATAATTGAGTACATAAGTAACTATAAACTCCCTTTTGTAAGCTGAATATACATAACAATATAACTCATGCAACTGCGTTTATAACGTTAACTAATTTATTTAACTGTAACTTTTTACCAATGACTTTTCTGATCATTTTTTTTTCAAACACAGCCTGCTCTACCACTACTACATTAACCACAACTTCAAAATCTAAAACCACAACAATGTCAAGTACCAAATTTACAACATCAGTGGAAATAACCACCACGTCACCATCGGGTATGATTAAAAGCGAGTGATTAGGTTTTTCCAGATGTTAAGAATACGAATAGTTTTAGGGGCTGCAACGTAATAATTGCTTTTTTGTTGTTGTTAAGAAACTTCCATAACCAATATCCAAGCGACTTCGCAAGCAACGTCGGGTAAGATCACAGTTTTTTTTATTTTGATTAGGTTTTAAGCATTTCAGTAAGCGTTATTTCATAAACAGTTACACAACCAATCGTCGCACAGCCTGTGTTTAGGAATCAATCACAACTTCAAACAACTAACCCAAGCTCGTGTCAGAAAGAGTCTTTTAGCTTACAAGTTGTATTATTGTTTTAACCATTGCATCTTTGCAGAAACCACAAGCGTATCAACTTCTATTTCTGCCCCAGCCTTCCCACAAGCAGGTGGGTAGAATAACGATTTCCGATGTTGCATGGTGACGTCACACGCAAAAGATAACAATAAATTGAGGATAAAATCTTTTTAGCCTTTTTTCTCTCTTTTTCAGAAACACTATTGACAAGCGATGTAATGTCAACTCAAGAAGTAACCCAAGGTAAACCAGTTTCTAAATCTGCTTTTCAATATTTATTTGGCTCGTTAATTTTCGCAGATGAGACAATCGACAACCAACTGTTGTTTGTGATAATTGCTGCCGCTGGTGGTTCTATATTCGGTGGAACTGTAATTGCTGTCGTATGTCTCTTTTGTCGCAGAAGGTACACATTTGTTTGTGGTGAAAAAGTTTACAAAGTGCAATTTACGATTACACAATTTTATTTTGCAGAGGTAAAGCTGAAAACAAACCGAGAAATAACGAATATGCAGAAATTGGTAAGTTACGATAACTTAATCGCGTAATTTTGCAACAATTAGTTTGTGTAAATTACGTTAAAGTCTGTCCCATGACAAAATAACCTGCAGGTTTTCTCATGCGCTAGCAGGTTTTCTCTGATCATTTAATGTTGATGTACAATAACACAGCAATATACTTTTCTCTTTTTACAGACGAAGGCAATATGGAAAGACAGCCAGCCAACAAAACAACACACTTCAATAAACCTGACGTCACAGCACCGCAAGACGCTTCTAAAACTGACCAAGTGGAAGCTGACAACAGCGACAACAATGGAGCTGTTCCCCACCCCAGTGACGTGGTATTGGATGACACAGTGTCTATAAAAGGAGAGAAGAGTATGGAAAGAATAATGGGAGAACAAAGCAAGACGCCCGAGGCCGATATACCCAGGACCAATGATGTACTTCACCTTGAAGCAGGTTGTCATGACTACGCTCCAATTACAAACTTAGACGAAATTGCAGCCTATGCTACTGTGGTTGACGGCAAGAATATGTTGAATGAGAGTGTAACTGGGAACGAAGCAGAAGAAAGCAGTTACGATAAACTCGCTTTTAATAGGAAAGTTAAACATGACGAAATAGTTGGATCAAGTACATATGCAAACATGTATTCTACAGCTGTAGGCGAAGAGAACAGGAAAACGAAAGGAAAGACAACTAACCCCACAGAACAAGAACAAGTAGATACAACAGGCTCCACATACACCACCATGTCTCCAGTTGCTGTAATTAACAAAAACGGCAAAAAGAAAAAGCAGAAAAACGATAAAAACAAAAAAGTCACCAAGGCAAACGTACCAAGTAAACAAACGGAACAAGCAGATCATGAATACGATTGCATTGCGCACACGAATGAAACGCCAATGTATGCTGTTGTCAACGACCTAAGTACGAGGAGAGATAAGAAAACACAAGGTTTTGGAGACCAAGACAACGACACAGTAGACGAGAGTGCTGAAGTGGAACCAATTGAGGCTCCAATGTACGCTGTAGTTGATAAGAAACGGACCTAAAAAGAAGATAATGTTGAGTAGAAAGTTGTGGATGGAGAGTGTACAGTATGGTCGAAAAAGGTCCAGCAACACTGTTGTGTCACGAGACTAAGAAGTGTAAAAATTGTGGGTTTACCGATCGAACTGATTTATCCTGTGTTGTGAATGTATTCATACGCTTCCTATGTCGATTTTGTTTCGAATTTAACTGAGCCATTGTATTAAGCGGAATCAATGTGTTTGTAGTGAACAAACTGAGGTTAAAGTTGGTTTTCTGATTGGTTTTAAACCTCCCACCCGCGGGAAAAACCCGGGCCCACCAAGCAAAATTATCCGGCCCGCAGCCTGTTTACAAATTGCCTACTTAAACTACACAGAAATAAGAAACTACTGGAAGGAAAACAAAACACTCTAAATTCGCAAGCATTAAGAACATCATAAACACAAAAAGTAACAAAATTGTTAGTAAAGGTTGGATACAAGATCAGCTCCTAGTTGTTACGAGGATGGTTTGTTATTCAAGCATCAGAACAAGAATTACTTTCCGGGAAATTTCAGAAGAAAAAGCGGGAACTGGTCGGTGATTGCAAAGGGGTGACAAGAAAAAATTAAGAATCATTGGACTAATAGGTGGTTTTTTCAACAAATTTAAAAAACAAGATTCAATGCCAAAAGGTTCTTGCCATTGTCTAATTTTTTTATAGAAGCCACGAACCACTTTATGTAAAAGTTTTGTCGTTAGTTGTTAGTTAGTTGGTTTATTTGCACAATGATTCAATGATGATGCAAAGTTGTCTGTTATAAAAACGCCCCATTTTCGAAGTTGGTTGATGGGCCTATTAATTGGCACCACTTCAAGACTAGGCAAAGTAATATAAAGGCATAGCTTAAGCCCATAGTTCGGCAAGTGCAATATGCAGTTATGGCACAAAATAAAACACATAACAGAAAGTTCACAGCTTCTCAGGTTTGTTGTGAGACAACAACCAAACCGGGAGTTATTGTGATGATTTGCCATGGTGTATCTGTGTACAGTGGGTTTATAGCAACCTTATTTGTTTTGCGAAACGATTTCAGTTATGACAGAAGGGTTTTGTTNCAAACCGGGAGTTATTGTGATGATTTGCCATGGTGTATCTGTGTACAGTGGGTTCACAGCAACCTTATTTGTTTTGCGAAACGATTTCAGTTATGACAGAAGGGTTTTGTTTTGTCATCGTGATGCAATGACTTAAAACTAGACTTGAGTTATTACAGTTGTTATTTTTCTCAGGTTTGACTTTTCAAATCTAAGTCAAGTGAAACGAAGAAGATTTTTATTATCATAGGTTGAAAAGACGCTCGGTTAAAAAACAATTGTTCGTTTTTTTTTAAATTTGAGCGGTTAAACATTAATAATGCCAAAATATCTGAAAACTTTTCGCAATAAACTTTTTTACATTTATTTAGTCATGATTGCCGCATGCGATAAAATGAAACTACCTACAGCTTATTTAATTTTTCTCGCGGATCTCGCTGCTGCGGAAACGTGGCATTCATTTCAAGGACATGAATATCTCTTCGTATGTTCGCCTTATGTTGGCTCTTATGCTCAAGCTCATGATGAATGTGCTGCAAGAAGTGCAACGCTGGCGAATGTTAAAACAACTGAAATTCAAAACTTTCTGGTGAACCAGATTGGAACTTTGACAGGTAAATAGTTTTTTTCAAACCACTTCTACATTAGTTTTAACTATTTTACGGTTTACCATTTTAGCCTTAACCAGCCATGAAGTTGCTTTTTACTCGCTTGAAAAAAAATCTCTTAATGTGTAAAAATCGTAGAAAACGCCCTACTGGCCAAACGCCTGTTGCCATACCCCAAAACAGCAAGTTAACTTTTTTGTGTTTAGAGGTAAGATGACGCCATTAGCTGGCAGATCAAGCAAGTTTGAGACCTACGGTTCATTTTTTATCATACAACAAAATGTTTTAGGAACTTTTTTCTACACAATGAAAAACAATATTAATATTCTCTGGTTGCAGAATTTCCATTTTCTCTTTACATCGGTGCAACACGCATAAGAAACACAAAAATGTTTCAGTGGTCGGATGGAACAAGTTTTAATATGACACATTGGTACGCTGGTGAACCAAATAACAAAGGTGGAAATGAGAATTGTGTTATAATGGGGTGGATACATGAGCTTGACCCATTATACAAGTGGAATGATGTTCCCTGTTCATCCTATTCAAGATATATCTGTCAACGAATCCTTCTAAGTAAGCACTTTGGGATAGTTATATATTTCAAACCCCATTGAAAAACTCAATTCAATCATTAAACAACTAAGATATGTATATGACAAGTGACAAACGAATCTCACATATTGTCGAGTAATAAAAACCATCAATGTAATTGATTTATATTTTAAGCAACTCCTTCTACTGCGACGACAACGGCCCCCGCAATGTCCCCAATAATAACAACTTGTCAACGAAAAAGCTCAGGTATGATTAATTCAAATATACACAGGCAGCAAATTTTATCGATTACGATGGAAGATCCGTTCATTGTTATAACGAAGACGTCCATTAGCTCAAGCCAGTAACTTTAGAAGACGTATTACCATTACTGATTTACGGTATTTTCAGCAACCTCCACCACAACCCCCTCAACCAATCTTTCCCAAACTCAGTTTCTGTTATCACGGGCAACGATAAACCCGTCTACTACGTTCTCAACAAGACTTCTCTCAACATCCAGTCACCAGTATTTGAAAGGTATCCTGAAATGCAATACATAGACAAATTGTTAAAACAAATTGTGTGTCACGTAAGGCATTTTTGGCTGTCAAAGTAACATTTGTCTTCGAAAATATTTTTTAGAAGCAGAAAACAACAGTCGTTTTACCCTGATTCCTGTTGTTGGTTCTGTAGCTGGTATTTTCATTGCTGTGGCCGGGGTGGTTGCGGTTATTCTCTACCGCAAAAGCAACAGGTAACTCAAGTGATTTTAAAAAGCTATATAATTTGATCCATAGAATTTGATAATTTGTTCTATACTTGACTGCAGACCTAAAGCGAAACTGAACACAAACAAACTGGATGAAGTGGAAGCCGGTATGATTAAACTATGATTCCGTATAACATCTCTTGCAGGCGTACTGTGATCGGTGTGACTAAATTTATACAAAGGCACTTTAAAAGCCAAGCGCGTGTCAAATCTCACATTTATTGAGTAAAGTATTCCCTGTTAAAACTGACTTGCAAGAATGTTTATCGTCCCTAAGTCGTATTTCACTATTTTATTATCGTGCTTACAGGCGACCATGCAGTCCCTTTTTTTCTTGTATAAATAACAAGAAATCGTTTTCAGATTTCATTGCAATATAGTTGACTTTGTTTCAGACTTAGTACGTGTTTGCAACACAACGCAGTTTGTTCATTGCGACGTCTCCAAATCGTCAGAAAGCCGCACAGCAACCTGCAACAGAAATATCATCGAAACAGCTGATGGTGACGAAATGGAAATGTGTGGTGCGGCTAAGGAGAAAGTCGCTTATGTGAATGAAGTCAAAACAGGCACCGTTCAAATTGAAAAAAATGCTGGAGAAGCTTCTGGCCATCAGTACGACACAGTCGCAGATTCCGAGGTAGACTGGGAAAATGAAAAAGGAATGACCAACAACTACAGTGTTGCAATCAAGCCGAAAAAACTCGACAAAATGAGCAGTAATTCCACTGAGTAATCGGGACATTTGAAAACTGACTGTATCCTGTATCCATAAAATGTTAATATTCGGTGACATTTCATTTATTAAGTGTAATAAACACAACAGACAAATTAGCCTTATAATCCAAAATCGTGTAAACATTCGCACAAGGGCCGCCTTATTTCTGTGTTCGAGCCGGCAGTTTTGATATATTCCACAGGCGTTAAGTTACTGACGCGCACGAGCAGTGCCAACGGCATACGACGCAGCAACGTCAATTTAGGCATCCCTAAAGCTTTCCTGTAACTTAAGCCTAATCAACCCACTCTGAAATTGGCCAAACTGCTCACTAAACGAAGTCGCCGTGTACAAACGACGTTCAATAGTCATATACTACAGTGCACAGACTTTTTGGATACTTTTGGGAAACTATTTATGTTTCGAAGCTGATTTTACAGCACAGCGTACTTGCTCTTGCTCAAAATAAACACAACAAATTAGTTTAAATAAGGCATATGGCTTGTAGTCTGTAAGCAGCTTGTAACAAGTTATACAAGGGTGATTTTGCTTCAGACAATATCTTGGTAGGCAAAGCTGTTGGTTTGTAATAATTTCTGTAGTGCAGACTGCAACAGCAGTGTGTATGGTATAATGGTGGAAGTCATGCTTTCGTCCAATAAAGTCAAGTAAGTTTTTTACAAAGGTTGTGTGCGCTTTAACACAAAATTTATTGCTACGTTTTGTTTTCCATGCAGGTTGTCGGCTTCTGTGTTGCTTGTAATGGCAATGGCGAGAATCACACGTAAGCAAAGATTACATTAACTTTGTTTTTCTTGCTATAACACATTACGAAAATAAAATGAAGTAGTATTTGATAAACAATGTATTCCTGTAGCCATTATCAATGACTTTGTTATGTTTTTATTTGAAGCATCCAGTCAGTTTGAAGCTGAACGTCCTTACGACCCCTGCATCACGAACCCGTGTGAAACGAACTGCACATGTGAGATTGCTGATAACTTTGGCACAAACAGATACCGCTGCAAGAATAGTAAAGACAAATGCACATGGAGTAAGTGAAATTTCATCATCAAAATAACACCGATGTTAACAGTAGATTAGTTTTGTAGTAGAAACTAAATTATGTTTTAAATTCCAATAGTAAAAATAAACGCACTAGTAACGTTTATACACGTTAGGAAACCGCGCAAATAATGGTGCTTGAAGTTTTTGAACTTGACTTTACATGTTTTTCAGGCGCGCTGGAGGTGAAATGCAACATCGATGCGATTCGCGTCACGTTGCCTGCTTGGTTGGTGACGCAATACGCTTTGAAGCATAACGTCACCGTGGATGACATCACAAATGCGCTTTACATCTCAAGTCGGTATCGGCCTAACGACAAATGCAAAGCTTTCGCTAATACAACAACAACTGGGGAAACACTATTCAGGTAAACGGAGCTTGTGATTTGCATGCATGCGTTAATAGGGTTTGCGACCGAGCTCTGTGCAGTCATGGTTGTCGAAAGGAAACTGCTTGGAGCTCTAGGAAACTGCTTGGAACGTTAAGTCAATTGGTTTTTCGGCTTTTCAAAATTGTTCCCAATGCCAGTGAACTTTGTCTTTGTCGACTTTTGATAATAAACGTTAAAACCAGTGGCTGACATAGTGGGATCAATGGTCACCTAAGGGTCTGCAAAGCAGTTTTAGAAGAGAACGCAAAAAACCTTTGCCTTTTGGAATGTAAATCTAAGTATGGATTACAATTTTATACGACTTCTGTTGTTTATAAATGTATCTATGATATCACTAAAGTAAGATAAGTTTTCAGAATCGCGTTTTTTAAACTTCAAAACTGGTCGAAAGTAAAATAAACAACTTCACTTTATAACACAGCCTCGTCCTGTCAGCCCCATTCACAAATTGCGACACGATCACGCGCATCGAGGGGGAATCCCCCGGGGAAAACGTACTCGTCAGCAACCAGGTTTGGTTCGAAAAGACTGTCGCCGACTTCTACGGTTACCCGGTAAAGTTGGTGAATGTGAGCTGCTCCTACCCGAGAAAGTCCATCATGGGGTCACTTGTGAAGCCAGTGTAAGTCTTGCGCTGTCGTGTTTTTTGAATGCTTCCGGGAGTTAAGGTTTGATTCTGTCCAAACAGGGTTATAACTTGTCCCCATGGTTAACTTGGGTGTTTTATTGTACTGTAACAGTTTATGGTTGTGATGATTGTTAGACTCTTTATTAGGTCTGTTTTTGTTGCTAAGTTTGTTTGATTAACTACTTGCCTTGCCTAAATGCCTTTAAAAACATGTACAGATCACATTGTTGGTTTACACAGTACACAACAAGATACGAATTTAAATACTGCATTGGTTCATTCCCTGATTTAAACCCATTTTTATTTTAGTTGCTGCAGACCCCGTCCATTTCAAACCAAAAATGGTTCAATCGACGTCCAAGTGAATTTATGGGCTGGGCCACCACCCGAAAATGGGGTCATGATGTCACCACTCGACTTACCCCTTACATACACGATTGGTGAGAAGATATTCGTCACTATTGAGCTCACACAAGACAGCAAATTTAACCTCACCTTGTTGGACTGCTATGTTTCGCCGCACTTCACTGTTGGAAAGGATTTCGACTCAGTGGATATCATAAAAGACAGGTAACAATCAAATATTGTAAACAACGTTGTCAACGAAATCCAAAAATGTGCAAACACAGTTTAATATTGCTTCTATTACATATGTTTATCAGCGGTGGCTAAAAAATGCGCCAGAATCACATTGAATTTATATTTGAACTGTACTGTTTCAGTTTTTCTCTTGTCACAAGTTTTTACTGGCATAACTGTAAAACACCGAGATTAACTTTGTAGTATTGACACAAGGTCTTGCTTTTTTTTTCAGCTGTCCATCGAGGTCAATCCACTTTCGGCACGACGTCGTTGAAAACGGAGTCGGAAAAAGAACACTGTTTATGTTTCAAGTGTTCAAGCTCGGAGATGACGCGGATTTCTACATTCACTGCCACGCTAAGCTGTGCGCGGTTAACTGCGAACCCCAGGTAAGTATTTTTTGTATAGACTTGCTGTTTTGTGATGTAGCAACTTTCGTTACTCATTGGATGTCTTTGACAAAACAGTTCGCAAACTGCTAACAAAAGTGTAATAGCTGATTTATTGATAATGGTGGCCAAATT
This sequence comes from Phallusia fumigata, assembly GCA_008931825.1. Taxonomy (NCBI): domain Eukaryota; kingdom Metazoa; phylum Chordata; class Ascidiacea; order Phlebobranchia; family Ascidiidae; genus Phallusia; species Phallusia fumigata. The sequence goes on along the minus strand of QXVZ01008535.1, from coordinate 2,095 downwards.
AAAGACAAGCGGCTGTCATATCTTCTGTAAACACACAATGGCCAAGATTTATTCATCTAGTGCTTAAAGACATCTTTTAATTACTACTTCAATATTCTTTGTTCCTGACAGTGCACAAAAAGTCGCACCAGACGTCGCCGGAACGCACGGTCGCCACCTGGCGGAAATCAAAAGTTAATATTACATCGAGATTTTACCACTGGGCCAATTCATGTCGCCAGACAACGAACTGCCAAAAAACGAAAGCGAAATCCGATGCCACTACAACCACCAAAATCAGGTTGTTTGCTACTAAGTACTCAATAGAATAACTGCTTTGTCTCATACATTTCACAAAAGTCGGCGTTGTTTTGTTAAATATCATGAAGGGTGTAAGACTTGCAAATCATTTAACAACCATCAGTAAAATGGGTCCTACAATATCAATCATTGTGCATTAAGTCCAAAATTATCAAGTTTAGGCGATTACAGTACAACGTTTTTAATTAAATTTCATTTTCTTAAAATGCCCAAAAGTCAAGTCAAACGGTGTTCTGTGTGCTGTTGTTCAAACTAAGTTTATCAATAATTTTAGACAAGGCATTTTCGTGGATGATTCCAATCCTGCTGGCATTCTCCAACCTCACGTGTGTAGGGCTGCTCGGTGCGCTCTGCTACGCCCTCGCGCGGTCGGTGAGTGCGCGCAGAAACCATCGGCTTCGGGCAAACCTACGGGGAACCCCCGTCGCGGACCTGTTTTTGACACGTGACCAATTTAACCAATCAGCGAGCACAACGGAGCCCGTACAGCTGCTCGGTGTTCACCCTCCGTTTAATTTTGCCCGCAAGTGTTCTATGCTCACCCCGCCACCATCACCAAGCAACGACACTGTACCAAAGAAGTAGTGCACCCATTTTAAGACACTTGTGCAGTGGTGGATATTCTGTGAACTGTATTTCAAGTGAAACTAACTTTGGCGAACTTAAAACTTGCCTTGAAAACTTCATGTAACAAACGGTGTTACTGTTATGTTTTTGTTTGGTTATTCTAGTTTCCTTTTTAGGACTTGCACAATACCCTTGAATTGAAACTTATCTAAGTTGCAATGAAAAAAATGTTTTTTTTTCAAGTTCCATTTTTAGTTTACGTGCAATTGTTGTTTTCAAGACATTTTTTGTGCGACTATGCGTTGGTCGTAGCTTATACCAGCGATGCTGCCGCAAACGCAGTGTTTATTCGCTGCTGAGTGTCCTTCGAAGCAAAAAAACACTGAATTCGTTCAGCAATAAAGTTTGCTATCTCCCTCCTGTTAAATCACTGAACGACCAGCAGACCAACATTGAGATTCCTTGATCCTATTTCAAAGGTAAAGAACTTGCTACAACGTAAAAAGCAAACATAATTGGATGCAATTACTCATAACTTAGGCGTCTGAATGTTAAAGCTTCTGCAAAAAGGCCATGTCTGGTAAACAAAAAAGAGATGGGAAAAACAATTCAAAGCCTAATTGGATGCCAGTATAAAACGGGCAAGTTAAATCCTTTCAGATCCAGTTTTCCAATACCATAGCACTACCACTTAAAGCAATGGAACCTAAATACCACTCAGGTGTAGAGGTAAAAAGAATAAAAATGGGGTTTGTTAAAAGTGTAAAAGCATGAAGGGATGCGAGTGGGTAAAAACAAATTTTGATACGGCGTGTGCTGCTCGTCACCTCGTTTGACGCCAGGGTCTTGTTTGGCGATCGATTCCTGTAGATCCTTTTCCAGTGACGTCACGGCAAGAGAACTGAGAAGAAAATAACGCGAAGATTTTAACGTGATTTACTGCCTTTTGTCCGCAAGGTTGTGGGTTCTAATCCTGTCTCGGTCGCTTGTGTTTTTCTGAGCAAGAAACTTGAGCGGCATTGCTCCACCCAGTGGAACCCGATGGGTTGGCCCCAAATTTAGTCACTAACTTTCGAAAATCGAAAAAATATAATACGACCCAACGGAACTGGAATGGGGCAGGTAGCTCAACGGTGGCCTCATTGCGAGCAAAACGCATTCAGGCGTTGTTCCGCCCACCGAGGATAAAAATGAAACAGACACACAATCAAAACAAGAAACAAAAAAT
>QXVZ01008516.1:0-11155 GCA_008931825.1 Phallusia fumigata | reverse complement strand
CATGGAGACGAGACGCGGCATCCGTGTCCGGCTCGACCCACCGTTCGAGGATCTATTCGACGAGGCGGAGGAATACGTTCTAAAACTGTTGATCGTCCCCTGGAACCGAATGTTGGGATTGGATCGCGACAGCTACGGAAAAGTAAACTATTTTTTGTGGATTTTTTATCATCGGTGGCCGGAACAATTCCTGAATGCGTTTTGCTCGTGTGTGTCCACTGCCGAGCTGAGTTGGGCTAATTTGAGTTTATTTCGCTTGATGAAAGAAAAAATAGCGACATAATATCACTAAAACAATCACCAAGCCGGAAATAGCTGCGCAACGTTCGGACGTTATAAGGAGCGAAAAAAAGTGAAGGGCACAATTTGTGGATCAAGGTTAAACGCGCGGCAGCTACACCGTCATTACAAGGCAGTTTTGCTGATAATATTTACACTGTAGTGTTGAAGTTATGCCTGTGTTGTATATAACAGAAACAAAAAAGATACAAAAAATTGTTTGAAGAAATTGTTTAATGTATTGGTGAAGGCTTCTTTTGGCAACAAATAAGATAAAAAAAAACAAGGTTTTAGCTTTGTCATGTACACCTCGTCATCAAGTCCTAAAAGTCTCTTCCGACTTTTTGTATTTGATTTACTTTTAATTATTTACGACACATCAGAGTGTGGATCGCCAGATTAAAGCAAAAAACGTTTTTTTGTGTTCAGATTGAACTGGTCGACCAGGAACGCAGTTTGAACGTCACATCCAAGTACATGGCGTTTATCAACAGACGAGGAATACTAAAGGAGGTATTTGTAAATCTAAACTCATTTTTCTACAATTGTATCGAAGATTTTAAAGGTAAAAATCCACTATTGCTTAGAGGGGCGGTACAAGAGAAAAGATTTAGAAACCACAGGCCCGCGCCAAACATTGTGGTTGCCAGTTTGCAGCAAGCAAACGCACTTATATTGCAATCGCAAACAATACATTTACTTTTTGAAATTTACAGAAGAAAGCTTCTGTTCCAACCGAGCAGCAGTCTATTGATAAATACGAGGAAGATCTCTGGCTGAAAGTTTCCGAAGAATTCCGAAGTTATACTTTCGATGAGCTCGTGAGAAATCGGATCGAACTCGAACATTTCCGAAAGTTCCTGGACGAGCGCTTTGTCAAGTAAGAGTCTTCTGTAACGTTGAAAATAACATACAGAGAAACCGAGAAAAATCTGTGATCGGCGAGTAATGAGTAATTATGACGGTACTCGCAAAGTGATGAGTAATTTGGAAACAAGTAGCCAAATAACGAGTAATTGGCGACATTGTTCGCGGAGTAACAAGAGTCACGATTCATTGTTGCAGTACTCGTCGACAAACGAGTAATTANGAACTCGAACATTTCCGAAAGTTCCTGGACGAGCGCTTTGTCAAGTAAGAGTCTTCTGTAACGTTGAAAATAACATACAGAGAAACCGAGAAAAATCTGTGATCGGCGAGTAATGAGTAATTATGACGGTACTCGCAAAGTGATGAGTAATTTGGAAACAAGTAGCCAAATAACGAGTAATTGGCGACATTGTTCGCGGAGTAACAAGAGTCACGATTCATTGTTGCAGTACTCGTCGACAAACGAGTAATTAGCGAAACTACTCGGCGATAAACGAGTAGTTTGCGAAACTGCTTGCCGAGTGACGAGTAAACGGAGACATAACTTAGCGAGTCAATAACCAAGTAGTTAGCGTTAGTACTCGCCGATAAGCGAGTAATTAGCGAAACTACTCGTTGGTAAACGAGTAAATACACCACTTGGCGTGTAACGAGCAATTGTGACAGTACTTGGAATTAAACGAGTCATTATGGCGGTACTCGCCCATAAACAAGTGAAGGGGGATACAACCCGCAAAGCAATATTAGTTGTGACACAACTAGCCCATAACGAGTAATTATCGACATTATTTGCCGAGTAACGAGTCAATGGAGATAGAACTCGGCGTGAAACGAGTAATTGGGAAACAACTAACAAAGTAACCAGTGTGTATTTTCTTTTTCATGCAGTTTCACATATTCACAATAAAAGCATTAATTGGCGTTTGCTGGATCGTCTGATGTGATTAAACTCACAATATTCCAACATAATTGCAGGACAGATCTGCTATGCTGGCTAGACATCGAATCGTTTAAGCGTCTCCCGCATCAGGCAAGCGAAAAACGAGACGAAAAAGCGAAGGAGATTAAGTTAAAATATCTGCACAAGAAATATTTCTTCGGTCCTAACAGCCCAGCTACCAAAGATGAACAAAATCAGGTTTGCAGCAAAAAAATAGAAATCAAATTAGTTTTTACCTGAGTAACAAACGTATAAATTCAACTGTTGTAGGTTTTTGGTAAAATTGACGGAATATTCTTACTTGTATGGCCAATTACTTAACCTGCGACAAAGTTTACTGGGTTTTGTTTCTTACTTGAGGTGTAACGTTCCACTTTGTTTTGAAACAAATATAATATATAGTTTTTTGAAGTGTTTAAAACTACATTTTAGTTTAATCCACACAATTTATTGCATGGGAAAATTTTAAAATTAGCTTTTTGTAATTTAAAATCAGCTGTCTTTTAAAAAGCTCTTTTTTACATTTAAAAATGTTGCTTCAATAGCAGTATAACGTTCCTTTCCACTTACACATAGCAAGTTTGACTCGTCCATTTTGGTGTATCAAGTACGCTGCAAACCACTACTATAGGTTGTAGATTTTAAATTGACCTAGGTCGAAACTTGTCAAAACCTCTATATCTTCACACAGGCGGTGTTGGCTGGTGGGGGATGGGGTCGCACGCTTAAAGAACGACCGACTACTGAACTTATCATCGAAGTACAGAAATATGTTAAGCAACGAATCGACAGAAGATGGCTGCCCTTATTCCTCGCCACGGAAGACTTCATGGTAAGCAATGGTCCAGTGCTCCGCGACCTTTTTTTTCATTAACGTTACACTTTTATGGTTTACGGTGAGGCCGCCTTGGTAACAAAAAAGATCTTGTGTTGCCATGTGCACCCATATTTCGTTATCAGGGTCCTTCATAATCCCTAGAAATGACTAAATATTAACTATTATGGGCAAAAATGAATGTTTTGTTTCGTGCTGTGTTTTTTCCGATTTTTGACTAATGCTTGAGTAGGTTTTCTAAAACCTTCCAAGGCACAAGCACAACCATATGACGTCACTGTTCTATTACGTCACAGGAACGTCAGAGACCGAAATCCCAGATGTCGGAAGTTGCCGAAGACGTTGTGTTGCAGAAAAAGAAGAAACGCGGCGAACCGTGGCGGGTAAGCATTATGACGTCAAACAGAGAGTTACGATAGTCTTTGCACGCAAAAAGCGGGTTCCCAAACGAGCTTCATGTTGTCAACTGTTCAGATTGCAAAAAAAAATTGTTTTAAAAGTTTAATTAAAGAAAAACAGCATTCTAGACATTTTTTAGTTTATCGTCACAGACGACCACACAAAGCTTGTTGGAAAACCCGCTTTTATCGTACAAAGTCAAACTTACAACAAACTAAAATCATAGTTTATCACTAAATGTCACTTTTTGTCGTTCGCATGACCTAATTTCCACTCCTGCGCAGCTATTGGACAATCGCTGGCAATCGTCATCACGTGATCTCATGGAGTTTCGTCGCGCGCTCTCCAACCCCGTCACAGCTGGTCAGTTTCGCCGCTACGTGTCGCTCAAGGGCGAGTTTCTCGAGAATGACGTGTTGTTCTGGCTGGAGGTCCAGAAATACAAGGTTTTTGTACAAGTATTTTTTAGTGGTTACTCTTCCATGGGAATGACATGTGTTGTTTTCACTTTGTTTGTTTTTTCTGCCTAACGCTGGTTTGGTCAAGAAGAAATTGTTGTTTCGATGTCTTTGCCATTCATTTTTTTTAATAGAGCAGGGGTTCTCAAGGGGGGATTCCCACCAGGGGGACATTTCGTGTTTGTAAGGGGAGAGTTTGTTTAAAATACAATTTTTCGAAAAAAAACTATCGATAACGAGAACCCATTTTTTTACACTGATATAAACATATTATTTATGAACTAAATTTCCGGATTGAGGTTTTTAGCTGTGAATATCTGATGTAGGGGTCCATGGATTAAAAACGTTTTTGGGAACTACTGTAATAGACCGTAGAGTTTGTAGGAATAAAAACTAAAATGACCAACAAAGCTGTGACTTAAATTGCAAATTGATTTTTACAGCCCTTTATAATCCATGTGTTCGTTCCACAGGACTTTTGTCACAATCACAACGAGGCGTCGGCCATAGAGACCAAGGTGATATCAATAATGAATTGTTTCATCAACTCCCACATACCACCATCGCTACAAATTGACATTTCGGTGGAAATGGCTGAAAAACTGATCGAAAAGCGAAGAGAACTTGGTCCGTACGTGTTCAGGGAAGCCCAGGTTCGTTTTCCAAGTTTTTTTTTAATGTTTCGAACCAAGTTGAAAGTGAACCAGGTAAAATTTGAGCTCAAGAAATCACCGCAAAACAATATGGCGGATATAGACTTGGTGTCAGATGGTTATAAGTAACTTCCATAAGTAACTTCCACTTCCATATACATATAATATTTACCGTTAACTCTCACTAAAAGATAAACACACATAAGCATGGTTTTAAGCTTCTCGTCATTACGCACTGATGATGACAACAGCGATTGTCGAAACGTTTGCACTACAATGTATTCACTACATACAAGCTCTCTGGCAGTTATGTTTTTAACTAGCTACTCTTGTGTTCCAAAATATACATACATTTCGCCAAAAAATGCAGGTATCATCAGCATCTTCTTCAAATAAGTAACAAGCAAGTTTAAAGCATTACGTCATACTCCTGTGATGTCATCATAATATAATCAGAAAAATAACTTGAATGCGCCAGAAGCTTGGAGATTTTCTTCAGCCAAATACGCAAAATTTGAGATGCTGCTTTATATGATTGCCTTGAAAACGGTAGATTGACTTACAATTCCTCGTATATTACGAATTAAGCTTTTTCGGCTTTGAAGACCGATTGGTCGTTAGCGCTAATTTCACGTGGCTTTTTCTTTTACAAACATTGATCAAAAAATGTTGCAGTTATAAATGAAGCCAATCCAAAATCAGACTGTATCGACCCCTTGAGACTCGGACAGGGGCTCCCAACGGGGGAATTCCCACCTGGGGGGATTTTTTAATGCAAATGGTGGTTCTCCGGTAATCCTGGTTCCCTCATTTACAGTTGACTGTATTCCGGGTCCTGTTTCCCTACTGGGGCCAATTCTGCGATTTCCGCAAAACGCTGGGCGAGGAGAAGCTCTCTACCACCCTCGAGCGGCAGCGGAAGAAGAGGAAAGAGAAATTGCGCAAACAGATGCGAGAGCAGGAGGAGGAAGCGCTTAGAGTGAGTATGACGTCACTGTTTCAATGCTAGAGTCGGCATGCAAAAAAGCCGTACATTTTTAGTCACATTTTTTCCATTTAAATTGGAACATCGGTAAGTTATACCCCTCTGACAAATAAGGGGTTAGCTTCGACGGCTATTCGGATTACTATTGAATAATTACGCAGTTACAAAAATGCCTATAAATAGGTAATTTTTAGATTCAATCTACAAAGTTTAAAAGGTTTTAAACACGTTTCAGTGTAGGCCAGCACAACATACAGCCCATGAGCCGCATGCGCCTCGTGAAGATTTTAATTAGTTTACACTTTTTTGATGTCTTTCTTCTCCAGGAGTATGTGAGGAAAATTTTTTTTGTCGTTTTCGTTCGCTGGTTCTCTTTAGGGGTTCTGAAAAAAAATGGGGCTGCAGAGCAAAAAAGTTTGAAATACCCTGACCCACATAACCCATACAAACGTGTATCACAGTGTTTCTTAAACTTATTTCGATGCGACGCCTTTTGAAAAGTTGGTTGGACTTTCGACGCACCAGCTGTGCGAATTTATTATCAAAGTTGTATCTGTTGATACAAAAATATTTTAGCTACGAAACGGAACTTTTAATTTTATTCTGCAAAAACTCCGATGCGCCATCTTTCTTCCCAGGAGGAAGCCAAAGCGGCGAAGGAGGCAGCAGCCGCCGCGGAGGAGTTTCCAGACATACTCTCCACTAGAGGGAGTGATGTCCCGGAGAGCTTGGACGGTCGCCACGGCAACCAGGTGTCATGGTCGTACGGGAAATACGTCGAAAACCTGGAGCAGCAGCGTCTGTTGTTGCTCATGGAGAACGAGGTCAAAGGTCGAACCCCTCCCGAACCTCTCCCGGACCGTGACGTCGGTAAGTTACTATGGTAACGAAATTGTTTGTAACTGTAAACGAAATGCACCCGCTTATCCATTTCTGGGATCTACCCTGAAGCTATCATGCAGGCCAACGATAACAGCACACTCACAATCATAGTACGCCAGGCCTACAAGAGGCGTTATACCATATCATAGTCGGCCTTCGAAGGATTTCCAGTTAGCAAGGCATTGGGCTGAAAAAAGGGATTCTACATAGCTCAGTTGGTAGAATGCCAGTCCCATAAAGTTTTCTGGCGTGGGTTCGAATCCCACAGTAGTCTAGATTTTTCTCGCTAACGCATGCTTTCATATGTGGGAAAATTGTCACCTAAATTTTGTGCGCAGATGTTTCCACTGTAAGCAGCGTGGTCGACTCGGATGATGACGGAAGAAAATCGAAAGATTCTGATGACGTGTCTCTGACGTCAGAGGGTGTGCCCAAGAAGAAAAAGAAGGACAAGGTAAGATGTTAATCCGGACCTTCGGGAACAATATGCCTTTGCATTGTTATTCATGTGCGTTTTGTATATTGTTTTCCCCTGTTTTTTTTCATTTCTTTTTTCTGTCTAACGTGTTTTTCCTGTTTGGCCAAGAAAAATCCGTTAGAATTTCTTCAAATGTTCACACATAACAGATAGATAAATTGACAACGTTTAACTAAAGTTGACCCATCGGTTCACCCACAGGACCTCAAAACATAAAAAGAGCAATATTCAATAAACTAAGACACCTAGAACAGTAATTCTCTAAGTGTGGTCCGCCATCCCCTCATAGTGGTCCGCGAAAAGATTAAACTAGACACGGGATAAAATCGCCTGATTTGAGAACATGTCAGTGTGGAATTCTGTTTGGTGGGTCTCAGAAAAAAATTCGAAGATAAAGTGGTCCTTGGGTTAAAAAAGTTTAAGAAATACTGACCTAGAAGTTTCTTACTTTGATAGATGATACAATGAAAAGTATTTTAAAGTATTTTGTGACTTTTGGTTGGATTGTTTTACTAATTTTTCACCTATTTCAATTTTACACTGAAATGAAACTCCAATTTTTGAAAATGTGTTACGCACAAGTACTGGCTGGTATCTTATTATTAACGCTTAAATTCCTTGCTGCACTCTGCGACGAATTTTGTTATTTGTCGACCATTTTTTCACACTATGTTAACATACCGCAAACCTAAACTTATATTGTTGGATTTTGCCTCGAAATCACCCAAAACTGTTTTAGGTTATAATCAGCTCTATTAAGAAGCACGATCAGAACGCTGACCAATCAAATGCCGCCAACGAGTCACGTGTCACCGAAGCAACCAATAAGCGTGCCGGAAAACCGAACGGAACACCCAAGAAAGGGGAGAACGCAGTGAAAGGGCCGGCTGTTACTATTGATTAAATAAATGATGCATGAGCGCTAGAAGCGTGTTGCGACCGAGCTTCGTGCATTCATCCGTGGCAAGGTGTTGTAGAAACAATTAAAACTGGGAATACAAGACACAGACTTAAAAAGTAGCTTAATTATTTGAGAACATATCTGCCAATCAACATGTATGTAGCGAATACATTTTATTGAAACCTTTCAACAGCCGCTGTTGTCAACATCAGCGACATCAGCGATTGTCGAAACATTTGCAATGCGAAACATTTGTATCTTGTGTTCCTAAGCTTGAAAATCGCGAATACATTTTATTGCATTCGTTTCACTAATGACAACAACAACTATTGTTGAACTTTTCATATTACACTATATTCACTACATACAAGCTCTCCAGCAGTTATGTTTTCAATAAAACAGTTTTGATAGTTGTGAACGATGCATGATTAGAACGCCTAAACATTAAATATCTTGACGCCTTTTGAACGCTTAGTGACGGTTGATTGCACAAAGCTCGATCGCACGTTAACCCGCTTTGGCGTGCAGGCACAGGGAGCGGCGTTTCTTAGTAAACTTTAAACCATAACATTTTAGCTTTATAATCAAATTTAATGCTTAGATTCTTTAGACCACTACCTGTAATTGGCGAAACGTACATTAAGCTGGTGTTCGTAAATTTTCCTTACCACTGTGTTATGTTGCTGTAGTGTTAGTTGTGATATAAAAGTTACTTTTTCAGACTATTTTATGAAATTTATAGGATATATTTATTGTATTTTTTGTTGAAAGTAATTTCGGACATATCTGGATTACTAGATGTGCTTACTTCTACTATTTGTAACAATTTTTTGGGGAAAAAACTGTTTAAAATTAAAATTGCTAAACTACCTTTTTAAATAAAACTTCTATTTTGTACACAAATAGATCTTAAAACTTTTTTGTAATCGATTTTTTTTTCGCCTTTATATTCTTCTCGACAACAATACAACTTCCTATCATGCATCTCGATTTGCTTTATCCCCTTCTGTCGTCATCTGTGACGTAACGTGACGCTGCGTCATCATTGCCAATGGCGACTGGGGCCGTTCCTCGTCATCGGTCGTCACGGTCAGCTGGCTCGTCACGCTTCGCTTCCTGCGCACCGAGAATTTGTGTTGCGTGGCAACGAAGGGACTCATCCCGCTGTGCTGCGACGGATTAGGTGAAGTTGCGCGCTGTCGAATGTTGGTAATGGGTCAAAGATTTGACGAGTGTACGCCAGGGGTCACCTAACCTTTACCCTGTATCCCCAGAACTAACCGTTTAAAAAAGTACTTATTTACTGTAAGTTCTCAAATTTCGGTTGTAAAGGGGCCTGACTGCATTCGTTGTTCAGCATAATAAATTAAAGCACCTACTCTGACTATTGTGACTTCTTCAGTCGATAGCAGAGGTGAAGGGACTCCCATAGCTCGGGTTTTCGTCCCTCTCCTTGACTTCCGCTTGGTGGCGACACCGAACACTCCTTGTTGTGTGTTCCTCAGGGCGCTGGGTATTGCTCCAAGAATGCTGGCAACGGAGTTAGACAGAACAATTCTGATTTTGTCAGTTTTCGGTTGTATTATGTAGCTTGTTTAGACATATGGATATAGTTTTTCGAGATGAAATGTGAAAGACACCACGACTAATTGGCCAACAGTAATGTTTAAGTCAGTCAGTGGTTCGTAAAGTGGGTGCTAGCGCTCCCGGGGGGCGTTTGGATCACATATAGGGGGCGCTGGAGAGTACGTAATCGATGGGGGGGCGCTGAGAGGAAATTGGGGTATTGGCAGCAAAAACGGAACAGACTTATGGCAAATTTGGTCACAGATCTCTTCAAACAGGCAAAATGAAAAATTTGGTTCAATGCTTTTATAATACTAGCCGTTCCTTTTCTGCTTGCATGATGATCAAGCAAGTTTTTATGCTAATAAAATAAATTGGTTTTGATTTTTGTTTATTGAGGAGGCGTTGGTAAATCACCGAGCTGTTCAGGGGCAGTACAAGAAACAAGGTTGAGAAACACTGGCTTAACTTTTTGGAGTTGTATAACATTCAAACGAGGCGCAGCTATTTCCGACTTGGTGATTGCTTCAGTGGTATTGTGTCGCTGTGATTTCTTTCATCAAGCGAAACAAACTCAACTCTACTTAATTAAAAACCACGCCTAAACTCCAATACACAGCTGTATCTATGTCGTGTAATAAAACACATGGCAATAATTCAGGGACACAAGTAACTGCCAGAGATGCACTCTTTATACACTGATGATGACAACAGCGGTTGTCGAAACGTTAGCAACAAAATGTATAAACTAAATACGATTCTCTGACAGTTAAGTTTTCAATTAAAATAGTTCAGTGGATTTTCCAAAGGAGGAAGGAACTGGCTTAAAAAAATTGTAAAAATTGTGGCGACGGAGTAGTCTGAATTGAGTTACGACTTCATGTCGCCTTGCTAATTGTACTCAACAAGCTGACTGGAAGATTTTCAACCGAGCCGGTTACCAGCGTCCGCCGCGAGGCTTCTTCCGCTGTCATGGCAACCGACACGTTGTTTTCTGGTATCTCCCAACGCCCGATTATGACGTCACACATCACGTGAGTAAGAGCGCCCTTGTCTCAGACCTTCCCGGGGTTACTCGCGGTCATGCGCGGGTAGCCCCTAAGCAAGCTCGCCACCACGTGTTAGGTCACTGCGCTTTCCACTTTTGACGCGCACTTATAGCGGAAAACTTACGTTTGTGGTGCGCTGGCGTGCGAATGTAAATCGGTATTACTTACTTTGATGACTTTGACTCTTGACCTTCGGTTCCGTAACTGTACCGGTCATTGGTTGTGATAAAGCTTGCGCTTACCTCATCAGCGTGACTGCGCAAAAATATTGTGACTCAGCAAAGGCGCAGACGTTTTTGACATCTACTTTTTGGTTTATTATACCTGCTGCTTGCTTGGTCTGGGTTGGAAATCATTTGTTCAATTAATTGTTTATGATTCGTATCCAAAATAAGGTTTGGCAGTTCCTTGTTCATCTACAATTCAAATTTTGGATTACAATTTAAAACTAATTATTGCATACTCAACTACAGCAGTCAACAACATGCCTTTTGATGCATGTCCAGTTCCCAAATAGTTTTCAGCATTGCAACATCACAAAATCGACTGTGCCCGTTCGAAGATTGAAGTAGGGCTTCTAGAACGTCGGTTGTTACGTCATTATTTCCGTTATTTTGGCGAATGACGTCAAAAAGAGCTTGCTGAGCCAATTTTATAAAGTCGTTGGCCACGTTGTTAATCTCATTTGCCTCCTTGGCCACCTGTAAACGAACACAGCAAATTCACGTAATGGTATCTGCCTGTTAAATGAAATACTTGCTTGTGTACGAAAAGTTAATTAAAATGATTTTCAGTTTTTTAGCCGAAATATAAGGACAAACAGGACATTTTGGGGAATCTTACACCTTTTTGGCGTATAC
>QXVZ01008510.1:0-22956 GCA_008931825.1 Phallusia fumigata | reverse complement strand
AATCGTTTAACACATTATACAGGTATTTACTAACCTTTTTTAAATTTTTTTTAAATCGTGCTCTAGTATCTTAAATATTAAAGGTACTTATGCCATGAACAAGTGTTTGCCCAAAATGTCTGTTAAATTGATTGTGGAATGTTGACTTTCGTGGTTGGAAGTATATGTCAAGTTTTGTTGGAAAATTAGTATATAGCAATCCAAACATAACAACTAACAATGTCATCATGGGATTAGTGCTATGGAAACGCGCGAATGCAAAATATGCAAGTCGTGATTGTGTATAAATGCCCTTACCAGCAAAATTGGACCACTTGCATGTTCACAATATAACTTCGCTTGAATGTGGCTGTTACGTCACCCCGTCGTATTTGGGGTCGAAGGAGAACTCAGCGTCGGAACTAATATGGGAATTCAATTCAACATGTTTCAACAAGACGCATGCAAAATAGGAGACAATACTTCCCCACTTTTTGCGCATAAGTTGTTTCAAAAACAGTTTGTACAACGAAACAGGCAGTTCTGTTTCTAATTTTGTGACAGCGCAGGCGATGGATTATCAGAACGTTGTAAAACGGATGCGTTCGCTACATTGCTAAACGGATGCCAAATTTCCAGTGTCACAGTTAGGGACGTGGTCAGAGTGCTGAAATTTAACATTTGCATTTTTCAGTTTAACCCAGAGGTTCCCAGACAAAAAGTGATATAAAGTAATAATAAAAGGTAGAAACCCCCGGTCTACCTAATGGGATACTAAACCTATCACGAATAACTTAACTATAAAATCGAAATTCCTCCCTGGAAAGGAATTTCTCCCCGATTGAAAACCGCTGGTTTACCCAAAATAAGATAAACTGTAGTTTCTACAAAAAACATTTTTAAATATACACTTTATTTGAAATTTACCATAAATAACCTGACGCTCTAATTACTCACTAATATGTATGTTTGTGTATTGGATAAAAAAAACTTGCTTCGTTTAAAATTTGGTTTAAAATTTGGTCACGTAGCGAGGTGGTTGCAACGTAAAGTCATGTAATTTTTCACGTGCTAAAAACGTCGAGCAATTCTCCACACCACAACTCCAAACAAGAAACTAAAGGTCAATTTGTCAAAGATAGACGACTTGCTTCACATATTTAGCATTAGGTAGCAGTAAATAGCTTCAAGACTTTATTCATCAGGCTTAAAATAGCGGTGACGGCAAAAACCGGTTTAGTTTTTGACTAGTTTGGGTTTACGCAGACTGAAGGCCCACCAAAGATTGCACAACGGTCAGACTTTCAACTGCGATTCCGAAGGTTGTTCCAAGTTTTTTACAACCTTGAGTGACCTCCGAAAACATTATCGCATCCACACAGGCGAAAGACCTTTTAAGTAAGTCAACGGTTTGTTTGTTCATCGTTCAAACGTACATTCATAGAGGGTAAAACTTGTTAGTTTGTAAATTGTTTTCAATTTTTGCAAGAAAATTTTACCTCACTTAGGGGATAAAACGCACGATTTTAAGCTACTTATTCATATATACTGATAATGACAACAGCGATTATCGAAACGTTGCAATAAAATGTATTCACTGTATACAAGTTTTCTGAGTGTTTTTAATTATGCTATTCTTCAGGTCCGTATCTTGCGTTCGTGAGAAAAAATATTGCAAAATTTTTTTGCGCGTTGTAATATTTTATTTTAAAACTCTGCATCATGCTTTTCCTTTGTGTTTTGGAAAACTGCAGTTTACGAATTTTCTTTAAACACTTAAAAGTCGAAACATCGCCAGAAAATAATAAAGCAACCATCGACCACCTTCCGTAACAACAAAAACATCAACAACAAAAGTTGTTTTCGACAATTTTTCTCATTGAAAATATTTCATCGGTTTCGCTGGAATTTTACCCGGACGTGTGCAGTGTGAAAAACCTGCACAGATTGTTTGCTGTCCGTAGCAATTATAGGCGCCCCTGGCTATGCGGAGGAACTAAGCTACCGGCAAAGACGTCCATATAACCACAACAACGTGCGCTTACGGCGGTTATTGCGTCAACTAGCAACCTTCATTACGCGCATTAGAGTCGATTTTGCTTCAGCTTCCGTAAATCTAAGACGCGGCGCGGGTGACCTTTACGTAACAAGTGTTCTTTAAGAGCCTAGTCGCTATAGAGATCGTAATCGTACAAAAACAACTCCACGGTCAACTTCTCAACACCGTATCTCTTCCGACGAAATATCGTTTGTTTTTGTGTAGTTTTCCGGATTTTGCATATGACGGTGACTTGCGGTTATGTTCGGCCTCGTACGCCCCCACACTGGGACATTGTTGACCTTGTTTTTTTCACGTTCGCAGATGTAACATACCGCAATGCAGCAAGGCGTTTACAGTGAGCCACCACCTTAAATCGCACATCAGGAGTCACACAGGTGGGTAATTGCATGTGTAATACAGTGAATCGATGCCATTTTTACTTCGCGCCATTTTTAGATTCAATTTGCGTGTTCCCGAATTTACCTTGATGAAAATTTGAATCAAAACAAATTTCTCCTGTGGGTTCTGCGTTGTTCCCGATTAGGCAACCCACAATTAGTTCATGTTTCGATATAAAAACTGCACGGCGACATTCTGAATATAGAATCTTGCTGCTGTTTATATGCGATGTATTTAGCCGAGATTTTGACTCACAATATCTTGTGATTGTTTGGGCAGCTTACTTTCTCACAACATTCAGACATTTTAGGTACGACTGTTTTTTATGCGATAAAACAAGGAGAAATTTATAGGTTGGTTGGCATTCAACGTTCTGTTTTTGACGCTTTAATTATAGCCCGAAAACATCAAATACCACAAAAAAGCGAATGATACGGATCGACTTTGGTTAAGCAAACCACACTTTCTAAAGTCGGCAGTTGCGTCAACAATCCAATGCTGTTTTAGATTAAAAACAAGATTAATTGCTATTGTTCACTGGACACTAAACAGTTTGGTTCAACAAACCTTGCTTTGCTGCCTCTGCTGTTGCGATAAATCCTTGAATTTGTGAATTTTCCAACCACTTGAAAATAACTAAGCAATTTACAAAACTTAGGCTCCCATTATTATTGTCTGAGTTTGTTGAACATTCAGGCACTGTCCAATCCTTTAACACAAAAGGAGACTGTCGACACTCAAATGTAATTGTATACAGGTGAACGGCCGTACACTTGCGAGAAGGAGGGCTGTACGAAAGCGTATGCAACACAACATAGTTTAAAACAACACAAATCAAAAGATCACAGGGAAGACGAACAACAACGGATGGAAACCTCTTCTTATTATGACCTGGTAAGTCAAAAAGATCTTAACCAAATAGTCATTTTTAATCAACGATTAAACTGTAATACTCAGACTATTGTGTGAAGCGCTTCAAACAATTTTTTTGTTGCACAAAAATCTCGAATTTTCGGCAGTTTTGTTGTACGTAAGCCTGTTTAGGTTTTGTTCGATTTGTGTGAGTTGGGCATGTCGACGTTGCTCCAATCATTAATTTTATTTTCGCCGACGCTCCGGTCGCCTTTTCGACTGTTTCTTTAAGGACAAATATAACGTAGACTCATGACATGTCGTCAAGAAACAAAACTGTTGGCCGGGAGAACATAAAACATTTTTTTCCATCAATACATGTCCTAGTTTGGAAACCCAGGCACTGAAAGTGGTCACCTAAATTAAAACGCCTTGTCAGAAAGTGTTAAAATGTTCGCCATAGAAAACGTGTGGTTATTTATGTTAAAAAGGAGTTCCGATTAGAAAAAAGGCTAATAAAACTTGTATGAAGTTGTCTGAATTCGTATTTTATTCCAGTGTTCCACTTCTGTTTACTGGCGAATGTCTGACTTGTTATCGGTTTGCCTGCCTAGACTCAACGAATTGATGCTAAACACACGTAAAAAGGTTTGGTTTCTATCAAAGAACTTGACGCATTTCACCAAGTCTGAACAGTGCTTCCTGTTCGTCAGCTGTGAAATTCATGTTCATTCTATTTCGGACTTTACAACCCCCTCAAGTCGTAACGACCGCGTACAGCAACGGCCGCACCCACTTACCCTTTTTCGTTTTGTACGCAGCAATAAACTCTCACTTGTCATCCGTTGACTTTCCAATTATGATTTTCATGTTTCCGTTGATTTCAGGATAAAGCCGCGGAGATGTTACTTGGAGCCGCGGATTCGTTGCGCTTGAGTCAACCCGATCCATACAGTCATGCGAGGGTTTCACCTGTGCAGGTAAATGTTGTCACAAACATCGCATTTTGTGCGGTGAAAAAATGGGAAACCCTTCAATTTTTCAATTTGTTTTGAATTTCTAATTAACACCCAACGTCTGAGTTCTTCATACCAGCATTTTACCTTTAAATGATATTCTCGTTTTCATCGCAAAATGGGTTTAGTTTCTAAGTGTTCAACATCACTGCATTTAAGAGGTATAAGTCCCCCTATCCACTCCTTGACGTAGAAGTGGTCTCAACTAGAAAATGGCACATAAAATTTTGAATTGAAGGACATGCGCCGTATGTCGTACGAAATAGATAATTATTAATTTTTCCGTCATAGAAAATTTAGTGGGTATTTTTATTCGCCATTTTGCTTTCATGATATCCATGCAAAGCCCATGGAACTCCTAATAATCTTTCTGTGGCTTCAAAGGAGATGAAAAAAAAGAAAAACAATCCTTTAAGCCCACTTTAGATTGTTCCCACAAGCCACACAGGCTCGGCGGTGGTTTACCAGTTGTAGTGAACAACTAGGAATTATACGCAAAATTTCTGAGATCTACATTAAGCAGCCATATTGATCAACGATATCTCATATACGCTGCTTAAAAGACAATAAACCACCACTGCAATTTTAACATACCATGTAATTTCCAGGACGTTCATTCACCTTCTGGCAGTGACCTTGGTATGGGTGTTGCGAGTCCCCCCAACCTACAACCTTCGCCGAAAATTCTTACCCTTCATAAAGTCGACTCTTCGGGATCAGGTTGGCTATTAAATATTATCTCCATCACAAAAACGACAATTTATTTTTTAACGTCACAAATTTTGTAACAGATTCAACGAACGTGACGTCACCGGCATCGTGCGAATTAAAGGAATCCGAAATTTCTTCGCTTACCAAAGTGGCGATGCAAGCTATATCAGGTGTGTGTTTCAGCAGAATCATTTCATTTACACCCAAATCATAATAAAACCTATTTTGGCCTGAATTAAACTGCTGCAATTTTGTAGTTCATTCAACTTTTATTATCTTGGTTAGTTTTTTACACGTTATTTTTTTCATTTTACCTGCTCTGGATCTTCGTTTAACGTTGCCACGTTGTTTTTTCGCTATCACAACGTAAATAAACACTACAAGCTACTAACTATGTGGTCCAATGATACTGAACACAACAACGTTGCAGAGACCTTTGATCTTGTGTCTCAGCGAATACAAATAGCACTTAAACTACAAATGTAAAGCAAAAAATAGCATATGGAACGTTTTACGCAGAAAACAAATTCAGCGGTGTCCCCATCGTCATCATAAAGAAAGAAACTCGCGAAGTTTGCCAGTGTCCGTGCAAACAAAGCGACCAAGGTTGCCATTCGGAGGAGGACGGCCCGGCTAGACTTGTGGTGTTCGACAGCAGCACCCTTCCGCAGCATACAGCAGACCCGCGCTGTTCTGCACCGCAAAACAACCCCTATAACACCAGTCCAATGCATCGCACCTCCCCTGTACCAATGCCACAGCAACACCAGGTGCAGGTTCAACCGACACATCAACAGCAACAAAACCGGCTTTCACCCGCCCACTTCGGATACAACATGCAGCCCACGCAAAACGATATCAACCAGGGATTCGATCTCCAAAACCTTGGTCTTTCGCAGCAGGTCAACTCTCCGAGCGGATACGATTACGGTTTGGCAACAAGCCAAGGCACTTTTAACTTGGAACAACTGGATAACAGCCTCCAGCCGAACATGAATGATATGATGCAGAGCAATTTCGCCACCACCAGTGAATCGTTCTCCACCTTATTCACATCGATTGATGCGCCGGTTAGCAACGGTAGCAGCGCGGCTGGTGACGAGAAGCGATGCTGTGATAATAATAATTCACTTCAGTGCGTTACACTTGGCTGTAGCAATGAAATGAAATGAGAAATGAAAGTCTATAATTCCAATTGGGCGTATCGCTGTAAGCGGTGACGTCACACCTGTACCTATTTTCCCTAACAACTGATGACGAAGTTGCCTTGTATCTTCATCGTAACGCCCGACTTGCCATTATAGCCTACTGTTGTAACACATTCTATCACATACCAAGTAATTGTGCTTATTTTGAACCATATTTTCATCTTTGGTGGCATTGCCACTTTTCAACCCACGAAAATGAATTTCAGCTAAAACAATCCAATATTTTTTAGTTTACCCTTGCAATAATAACGCTTGTAAATAGGTATATTTAGGTTGCCATAGCAACCGAGCTGATCGACAATCACACCATTTTTATAAGAGTTTTTGCCTAAAATCATTCCGCAATGACCGGACAATTGCACAAACTGTATTTGTTAAACTACACACCTGCAAGTGAAATCACCTTGCTTACTGTAAAAAGTTGTACAGTTTTGTCGCATATTTATGTTTCACGCGGCACAGCACTTGCTGCAGCGCTTTCTTATGCTTATCATTGCCAGTATTTTCTTCCTGTTTATTTTCCTACACTTAAGAATCTTACAACAAAGACAGAAAATCGAAATAAGTGCCACCAAAATATGTGATTTTTGCCCCTTTTCATGCCTGTACTTTTTCACATTAGCAAAATTTAAGAACCATTGCCATGCTGGCTTAATCAGTTCCAGGCTTATGTTTTGGTTTGGCTTCGTGGTGCAATTGTACAAAAGTGAACTATGTATAGCCATGAATGTTCCCGTTTTGCTTAACCGAGGGCAGATTTCTTTTTTCGCGCGCGTCATATGTTGCAGCCTGTTTCTGTGTCAAAAGTTCCAAATCTTTTCTGCATATATTAATCGTTACTGCGGTTTCTTGAGCATGGAATATAACCGTCGCAAATCAAACACAGTTTGTCAATCATTACTTTTCTGAAGGGGAAAAAGAAATTATTTTTTGTTTGTCCATGCACTTTTGGCACGAAATGTGTTGTGGCTTTGGTTAAAACTTTCACAGCTGGTAGATGTTGTCATGGAAATGTGCCATTTGTTTTGTCGGGATTGTGCGCACAATTCGTTGAGGTGGACCAAAAACAACAGGCATAAATGTTGCGAGTTTATACCATCCCGATGCGTCTATGATGAGAAGGGAAATTCCTCTAGATGGGTGTAAGTATTAACCCTTAGCTCCAGCCCCAAATAGCTCCCTAAAATGGGCCAGATTACCAAGTAGTGCTTGAATTGGTTGAAAGTCGACAATTTGTAAAAAGTGCTATTGTAACGCATTGAATTGTGTATCGATTGCTATGTTTAACTCAATAACCCTAAAGTTATCCTGCTAGTCCCATAAAGTTTGTAGATTGTGTGTCTTTCTGATTTCCTAGTTTTGTTATAAGCACCAATTATTTCACAAAAAAACAAATGTATTTAAATATCTGCCACAATCTTTGTGTGTCATTCTGATTTCCTAGTTGTGTTTCTGCTTGCATAAGCAATCATGTCATGAAGTGTAGAAAATGTAGTGAGCATATAGCGTTATTAAATTAAGTGGAAGTGTATGTGGAATGGAAATACGGCGAAACCCATTCTTCTAGTTCAGTTTAAAATTCAGGTCCTGAAAAGTGGGTTAAGTTGGCTTGCTCTATCAAGTTGGAAAGGAAATAGGTAGAGAATAAACCATTTGGTCACAACCTCGAGAAAAAAACGTAAATGCCTTGAGGTCTGATGTAATATCTCTATGTTTCCCGCCGTTTGGGTTCGCACCACAAGCGACGGTATATGACGTCACAAACGTTAATAAGTCTTTGAGTCTGAAATGTTCGATCCTGTTCATTTTAACTTACACGGGTTGTAGCCAGACGTATTGGAAATGGTGGTAAAATTTAATGCAACTTGGATAATATCTGACCTGTGCAAAACCAGTTGGTGAGTGTGATTTGAAGTGCAGTTGTATGTATGTATTGGTGAATATTTAAACGATTTCGTTTAAAACAGAAAACCGCATCGCCGAGTTAACAAAACCTGTGTGGTTTTTTAAGAAGGCCAAGCGCGTTTATACTGAGAACCACCAGTGTGGAGCCCTAGAACGCTTGCAGGTCGCGTTGGATTAAAGGATTCTACATCTGAATTATAGTTTGGGTCTTCTGAACATTAGGGCGTCACAACCCAGATTCAAGTGCCCATTGTTACACGATTTGTTTTTAATGTAGTGAACAAAATGTAACAAAACATTGCTTAACTAAAAAGGAACAAAATATTGCTTAAATCGTTTTTCAACTAATTAGCGCAAATTTACATCACTAATACACAAAAAAAAATTAGTTCAAGGGTTATTCGTTTAAATATAGATAAAATATGAGGAATTACATGAAGACAAAGTATTTTACTAATACGCAATCGATATTTGAAGATCAAGCATCTGCATCAAAACCGTAGTTTGGATTTTCAATGCAAACTCCCTCATCTTGATTGTAAAATGATTTTGTGTCCATGCTCTGGACAATAAAAACGTTGCAAAGATGAACAAAACAAATTCATGTAAAACTCTGCACCACAAAGTATTTTTTATCAAAAAAAAGTTTTTTATGCAAAAAAGATGATAACTAATGTTATACAGGCTGTTCAACAATTGTTAATGTCATACTCACATCGCCAGAGAAAAGTTTTCGGGGGTCGAGGGATTTTAACGTGATTTTGGATAAGTCAACCTGTCGCTTGTAATAAACCACATACACGGCGAGAACGATGATAACAACCAACATTATCGAACCTATTACAGCTGTGGAAAAACTCGGGTGTCAGAAAAACGCTGTACTAAAACATTGTAGTTTTCTTCACCCAAAGTTTACTTGTTCCAATTTTTTTAAGTGCAGAATACAGACTATGTTAAACAAACAACCATCCGTGTTTGAAACCAGTTGGTTTCTACAAACACATAGCCCCCTTTTCAACTAAAAACCTTGAGAACAAACCAATAAATGCGATTGATTTTCAGTTAACTTGCTTACCAGCAGCAATTACTCCCCCGTTTGATCCTGTAGAACTTGAGCCCGGGCCAGTACAGTCAGTGCCTCCATACCCATCCGGACAATTACAGTGGCCCTTTCATCAACAGAATAGTTTAGCAAATCGTAATACTGGTTCAAGTAATTTGATGAAGAAAAAGACAAGTTATCTATATTTGATTACAATGTTCAATGAAATGAAATCTGATATTTTTTGTCTTTACCCCTTTGCACTTGCCGCCGTTTTTACACGAAGCAGACAAAGATCCACAGTAACATTGACCATCCTGGGTATCACAACTAGTTGGACATGACGACGGGCAGCTTTCAATGCAATCTGGACCCCATTTACCTGCACCACACGCTGCAATACAAAATTTAAGAAGCTAATGTGGCAGCGATATTACAAAAGTAATTGGCCTGGTTTCGCATAAACGAGCTAAGCATGTTGAGAACGTGCTTCTAAGTCAGTTTGGCAGGTAACTTAGGTAAAAGTTTAATTTTTACTCTCGTAGACCCGTCCTGTGTAAAATCTGTGCTATGCTTGATGGAGCTGTCTGCAAAATCCTAAGCACTTTACTTCCAAATTTCATTTAAACGTCCAAACATTTTATGTTTTTTGAAAATCGCTGTATTAGACGGTCTGCTGTCAAAACCATGAAAAGTTTTCTTACTTTTATTGCAGTTTTGTCCTCCGAATCCTGTGGGACAGAGACAGATGCCAGTTACAATATCACACTGAGCTGCGATCGGACAAGATTCGGGACATTGATTGAGGCAACCCTGACCCCAGAAGCCACTACTGCAAGCTGGAACAAAATAAAGAAGCACAATAAAACAGTAATCTCACACATAGATGTATAGAAGTCATGAAACTTGCTGAAAGTCGGCTGTTCGTAAAGTTTTCTTCATTATAAAGTATCAAAAACACTTTGATCACAATGCATGTTAGTTTTTGTGACATCTGCGCCACCTGGTGGTACAAGGAGTTGCAAACTAACAGTGCGTCCGAAAACTTAATATTGCTACCTTACCCACTTTTTTACATGTAACAGATGCTAGGCGAAGAACCACAGCAAACAAGTTGATAGAAATGTTTTAAATTCGATTATTTTGAGCGCATAATTAAGGTCGCTTTCTTAAGAGACAGGTAGATGACAAATTATCAGTAACAACTTTTTTAAATACATATAGCCTATTTGTTTCTTTCTTTGTTTTTAATGGGTAATAAGATACAAAAAAACACAGAAATTATCAATGTATAAATTTATTTTTTTTTATATTTTTGTACTTTTTTGAATTTATGACTTACTAGGATTCGTATTTTTTTTATAGTTCGTTTTTGGTTTGCGTACAATTATGTGCGAAGACAAATGCTGAGACCGATAAAAAACTTAAAACCAAAAAATATTCGAAACCTTTAGGAAAGAAAGTGCTATGCAAACATATTACTCTATAGTCACGTAGGAGTACGAAACTATTTTAGGTCGCTTTTGGAGAAAAAAATTCTGTACGTACTTGTTTGACAGTTAGCACCAGTAAAACCAGGCGAACACAAACAAGCACCAGAAACTGGGTCACAAGCGTCAGGACACGAACATAATTGAGCACAGTTGAAACCGAAATGTTGGGCATCACAGGAATACTCGCACCTACAAAACAAGCGTACTGTTGACGTTGTAAGGCAATTAAAAGTGAAAATAAAACTACTACCGTTTTCTAACGCCTAAAACTACAAATTTTTAATCTTTTTAGCTGCAAAGTTTTTTCCTAATCTTGATGAAATATGGGCCTTCATAAACCAGTAAATTGAGTGTAGTAAATTTAGACACTTCGATGGATTTGTGACTGATATACAGTGGTGTCTTACGAGTGGCCAGTATATCCGGAAGTACATTGACAAACGCCATTTCTGTGATCGCATTTTCCACCGTTCTGGCACGTACACGGGTATGCGCAGTCCTGTCCCCAAGAATTTTCACATTCTAAAGCGAAAACAGTTGGTTGAACTGGTTAGTTTTCGAAAACCCAAACCGACAAAATCGAACCAATTTCGCAGAGGTCTCCAGTGTAACCAGCCAGACAACTGCACTTTCCAGTGCTAGGGTCACAACTGGATGCAAATTCGGAACAAAAACAAGTTGATGAACAGTCAGCACCCCAGGTTCCTTGTGGACAAGCTACATACACATTTACACTCATTTAAATGCGATTTGTTAGTGAATACAAGTATAAACCAAAAAACATAGGATAGACAAAGCAGTAGGGATGGGCCGAACCGAGCCAGAACCCGAGTACGCGGTACCGAGCATCGCAATTTTTGATGCTCGGCGCTCGGCCGAGCAGTCGCATAAACTAAGCCGAGTATTAGACAAAAGATTGAACATGTGCAACGAATAGGTTGTAAGGAGTAGTCTTGTGTTTTTAGAGTGTGGGCATATTTCTTAGCGTCAGACATGACATCAGAGTCTTCGTGTGCTGCGGTTGTTACTTAAAAACTGGGTGTTTCACTTAGCGTTGGCTTGCCTCACATGTTATGCAAAAGGGACCTCTAGAGCTTAAATACGGCCCTATTGGCTAGATAAGGGACCTTGAAAAACGTAAAAACTACAGTGTAAATAGGAATGTTTGTGACGTCACAATACACCGAGCGTGCTCGACCGAGCACCGAGCGTTAACGCGAGATGCTCGGTGCTCGACCAAACAGAACACTTGCAGTTTTGGCCCATCCCTACAAAGCAGCGCAAATAACAATAAAACCTGTGCTTACTCGATTTGCAATCCGATCCATAATAGCCGGGAAAACATGAACAAAAGCCATTCACAGGATTACAGGTTGACGATGTAACATCGCACTGGCAAGCACTGAGGCAGTCAGATCCATAATATCCCACAGGACATGTTGTCTGGCAAATTTCTGCAACGTGCAATAATTATTTTATCGGGGTTGCGCCAATGGCTGATTGAACGTCATAACTGATTACACGAGATTTCGTGAACATTTCGAAAAGAGTTTTCCATCTTAAAATATAGTGTATCGTCCTAAACCTAACCTAAACCTTACTGGTGGTGTGTATAAAATTAATATATATTGCCACAAATTATAAATTGCTCCTCTGTGCGCCTCATGTAGCAATAGATTGCCTGTCCTAAGGTTATCACTCCATAGGTTACACCTACACTAACCGGCAGTTGCAAACGTTTTATTTGAGTGATGACCTTAAAGCAGGCAATCTGTAAAGAAGAGTTGAGTTGAGTTTATTGAAAAAATGTTAAGGGCACAATTGGTGGATCGGGGTCGAACGCGCTGCAGCTACACCGTAATTATAAGGTGTTATGTGACGGGGCTCACAAGAGAGTGAGTTTGGCGCAATATGAGAAGCACGACTGGGGGGAAGAAACAAAGTAACATCTCTGCAGCTCTTTGTTGTGCCAGAAGTAAACTGCTAGCGCCAATTGGTATAGGTTGGGCATCTATCTCGACAAGTTTTGCGATGCATGTAATTTTGCAAACGTTATTATGTTACCACATAGGGTTGCCAACCGTCCTTTATTTCGGGGGGGGGGGGGGGGGGGGGGGGGGGGTGTCCTTGTCCTTTATTGAGATTTGAAACAACACTATTTGTCCTTTATTTTAAAATCATTGTGATTTGCGGGTAAATTTCTGAACCGAGACTCAAAAAATCAAAACAAATTTAGCATATTATACAACAAGGAAGTATTGAGATCTTTCTCAAAATCGAGCTGTAATTTGTTGTGAAAGAAATCTATATGAGATTACTTGTAATAGTAGTGTCAACTGCCAATATTGTATGTCATCATCAGATCGAAATATTAATTGAAAGTGTGTTTTCGAGACATGATAAAATATCAATTAAGTTTTTATGTCCTTTATTGTAGCTCAACAAAGTTGGCAACCCTATTACCACACCTCCGATGTATCCCGGTTTGCAGTGACATTCGCCGGAAGTTTTGTCACAATGATCGCTTTGATCCGAAATACATTGGCAGATTTCAGCGCAGTTCGGTCCGTAATACCCTTCAAAACACTAAACAAACAGAATCTTGATGTTACCAATTTTCCAGACCTTATGTAGTTTTATTTCTTGCCGACTTACTGTATTAGAACAATCATTTCCAGTATATCCCGGTGCGCACCTACATTCTCCTGTCACCGAATTGCACAACCCAGAATTTTTGCAATCATATCTACCAAACAAACAAGGTGATGACGGTTACAGCCCCATCACTAAATTTTACGATGTAGTTCCACATACCACATGACATCCAATATGCAATGCCTAGAGTTATTTTTACACTAAATTCTTTATTAAACCGAAACGACGTGCTCGCAGATCAACAAAATTATCTAATTGGCCATGTGACGCGTTCTTGTTAAGATCGCGTTGTTTGCTTGTTGTTTATTTTTAAATGAGATTCGTTACCAAACGCGGTTTTAATGTCATATCACAGTTAACCTACGGGCATCTGTTTGCGCAGTTTTGTCCATAATATCCGGGAGCACACTGTTGATCGCAGTAAGTGGATTGATAGCCCGGGTTACACACACAAGCTCCCGACACGGGGTCGCATCCGGCTGCTGCGTTTGTTCCACAGTTTGGACAAGTGTACGCACAATTTGCGCCGAACTTGTTTGTCTAAAATTACCACAAAAGTTTCTGTGTTATCGAAGAGATTTGGCGGTATCTTTTCAAAATTGCCATGTTTAAGTAGTTCCATCAACTCTAAAAACCAAGTTTGTATAGCTTTAAATCAAATTACCGGACATTGTGAGGTGCATTGTGATCCAGTGTATCCAGGATTGCACTGACAACTTCCAGTCACCGCGTTACAAGTACTGTGTGTGACGTCACAATAGCATGAATACAAACAGTCCTGTCCGTATTTCCCTGTGAGGTCAATCACAATCGTAATCTTAACCAAGATAGGGAAAAAAAGAACGATTTACCAAATATACTTGAGCTGTAAATAACACTAAACAGTTTACATGGCTTTTTAAACATACTGACGTCAAACAAAAAGCTAATTTCAAGGCCAATACAGATGTATAAGATTTTTTACCGCGCAATAATTTGTTTGGAGCTATTTTTTTAGAGTTTACCTTGTGTGCACTGGCTGTTGCAGCTTATTCCAGTGTAACCAGGGTTACAAGTGCAAAAACCATCGACCGAATTACATGTGCCTTCGGCACACTGACAAATATTGGCGCAGTTTTGACCGTAATGACCTTGTGAACACGGTGACGAGCAATCACTTCCCTGATAGCCTGGTGCACAGCTACAAGTCCCATCCGTCTAGGATACAAACGATAATTTCGTAACTACAACCTATAAATTAGTTTACTTTGGAAGTCAGATCCAAGGCTACAAGAAACCTGCTTCAAAAGTTATATGCCATCCGAAAAAAAGGGGTTAGGAGTAGAGATGTTCGTTGTTTAAAAAAGAGCTGACTATTCTAGAATAGATGTTTCGAATTTAGAATATCGCTTTCAAGTTTGACAGAACGACATGTATAATTGCAAGCAACAAAATAACAGAAAAGGACTGTTCAATTAACTTCAAGAAGTTAAAAAAACCAACGGCGTTGCATAGGCGCTGTGGTGATTGCGAATATCACTCGCATTAAAACAAAGTAAAGACAAATCGTTTTTTTTTTTTCAAAAAATATCCGTTTCAATTATCCAATAAAATCGGTAAATTTGGATTCGAATCATTAGGATTCGATATTGTACTTTGAACATCTCTGGAAACGAATTGATTTTGAGTGCAAAGACTTGCTTAATGTACAGGCTGGTAATAAGTAAATCAGAAAGTTAGTTCTCCTACCGGCGAACATGTTGCGCCATTTTGACAGAAACAAGTGTAAATACAATTCTTTCCATATGTTCCCTGTGGACATTGACTGTCGCAGTTTGTACCTTGATAACCTTCCAAACAATCACACGAACCGTCAGTCAAACAAATTCCGCCATTCAAACAATTGCATCCTGTTCCCTGGCACTGATCACCATTGCACTGGAACAAATCCAAACAGTTTAAACATGTCACAGATACAACATGCGGTCGTGGACTGATCCAAAGTCAAACGAGGTGTAGAAAGATTTTTAGATATGCGTCGTTGCTATGTTTTTGAACATGCGGGGTTTTATTGTACGTTTTTGATTTAAGATGTAGGAAATTTATTGGACCTGTTTATATCTATGCGTCACAAAACGGAACTGTTTGCACATTGGTTGTTACGTCTACAAAAAACAGTCTTTGAGAATGGGTTGGTTGGTGATGCCTGGTGGGTATGTAACAACAAGGGAAGGTGAGGTTTAGTTACCACAGGCGGCAAGCAAAACATTTGACTTAATGTTCGTTGTTTGGTCGTTGCCTGTGTTTCTCTGAGAAAAAACTTAGGCAGCATTTGCTTCCATGCATCTAGCGATCGACACGGTAAGCCCAAATCAAAATCACCACCTTCCCAAAAATCTCATAAAAAATGATCAACAAGAACTGCAGTGAGGCAGGTAGATCTACGGTTGACTCACATTGAGCATGTCGCATTTGGACGTAGCTATGGCCCAGCGAGGACAAAATAGTTGACGCAATATTTTATCGCTTTCATCTTACAAATTTTTTTAATCTGTTTTAAGAATACAATGATTTTGCCAAAGTTTGAAAAAAATTTTACATACAAGTCACATGTAAAGAATTATCCTGGGACATACACAAAAATATTACCTGTATATCACAAGTTTGGCCGCTGTACCCTCCTTTACACGTGCACGTACCGGTACTTGGATCACATAATTGTGTGTTAGCTTCAACACACTGACAGGAAAAAGCACAATCCTTACCCCAATGCAAACTATCACATGACAACTGGCATTGATCACCTGAGTAACCTGGCTGCAAAAAAACTTATTTTCCTTTAATTTAAACGATTCGCCCCTAAGAAATTTTGCACAATATATTTGCCAAAAGTGATTTTAAATGCACCTTTTAGCCACAAGCAACGAGCCTGTACCTTACAATAGCAGAATCCAGTAACGCCGTCACAAGATGTAATTGATCCAGACGCACAGTTGCATGGGGTCTGACACCGGTCGCCATAGTAACCCAAGGGACATTCGCTCTCGCACGTCACTCCAATAAAACCTGCAGGGCACTGATCACATGACCCAGAGACCGGGTCACATGACGTGGCACCCTGACACGCACACACCGAGGCACAATTCGGTCCTGGTGTAAAGAGGAGTAAAAATTTATAACCCACCACTTTTAAGTTGGTCACTGCTACAGAACGGCTTATGTCAGTGACACTAACGTAGGGTCCTTTATTTCAAAGGACAGTCCTTTATTCAGCTCTATTTGTCCTTGTCCTTTATTGAGGTTTACAATAACCCTATTTGTCCTTTATTTTAAAATCGTTTTGACATGTGGTTGAATTTCTTAACTGGGACTCGATGGACCAAAGCAAATCTATAGCATATTATACAACATTAAACTAGTGATGAGGCCCTTGACACGGTCGAGCTATAGTTTGTTATGAAAAAATTTATGTGAGAAAACTTATAACAGTAGTGCCAATATTCTATGTCATCATCAGATCGAAATATTAATTAAAAGTGTGTTTTCGAGACGCGATAAAATATCATTCCAGTTTTTGTGTCCTTTATTGTAGCTTAACAGAGTTGGCACCCTACACTAACGTTTGGTGTCGTTGCAATACAAATAGAGGCTCTTATTAATTGTTAAAGTGGCAAACATTTTTATCTTTTTATGTAATAAAAATCATTTTTGTAAAATTTTTTTATTTTATGTAAAATAATTAAAAATCAATAAAGCTTTTTGTGTTTAAAATTTTGTAAAACCCACCGTATGTTCCAGCTGAGCATGCTGTATGACATTGCACACCTTGGTATCCCGCTTTACAGTTACAAGTCCCACTTGTGGCGTCACAACCTTCGATGTTTTCCAACGAACACTGGCACGTGTAAACGCAGTCTGCTCCAAATCTGTATCAAATAAAAATACTATTTGAATTAAGGGACAGAAGAAAGTTACCTCGGTTTAGTTTGCCTTGTTCGTGTGGTTAAAGCAAATCAAAGCTATCTACACGCCAAAATAGATGACTATTAGGTTTTAAGACAATATATTTAAACGTATTTTAAATGCAATGCAAAACATTTTAATGTGGAATACGAATACCGATTCAAATAACTGTTAACCTGTTTTTACAACGGTTTCTATTCACATGAAAACCTGCAGTCAAATTTAGCAAAGCGTGTCAGTGTTGCCCTGTCTGACGTCACAAGTAACATGACCATTATTAGCGCACAATTGTATATGTGTTGCACAAAGTTTTTGACAAGCAAGTCATTCCATGTAAAAAGCTGACCAGAAAAGGTTGTTTTTTTATAACACGAAGAACAAAATACAGGCGTTGTACTACTTGCTTTTCCAGGACAAGTTATACACACATCTTCAAACGTTTGGCTGCACGATTGTTTGTTTGTTTGTTTCATTTTTATCCTCGGTGGGCGGAGCAACGCTTTGATGCGTTATGCTCGTTATGAGTCCGCCGTCGAGCTACCTGCTTCATTGGATCATTTTTTATTTGATTTTTTTTCGATTTTTAAAGTTGGTGACTTCAATTTGTGTCAACCCATCGGGTTCCTCTAGGTTGAAGCAACGCCGCTCAAGTTTCTTGCTCATGGAAACACAAGCGACCGAGATGAGATTAGAACCCACAACCTTGTGTGCACAAGGGGGTCGCGCTAACCACTCGGCCATTTTGGCGATTCTGACCAATTGAGCGGCTGTTGTGTGCATACAAACCGGGATATTTATCTTTTAAAATCAGGTTTAAAAGAGCCTTCAAACTAAGTTTTCAATTCAAAACCAGTCACTAATTTGTCTGATAAGCTTACCTGCCGACTGGACAATCCAAGTCGCACAGGGCGCCTGTAAAACCGACGTCACAATGACACGTTCCGGTTGACTGATAACACCCCAAAGCATGAGTGCCGCAATTGCACTGGTTTGTGCATTGGTTCCCCCACATATTTGGCGGACAACCCTTGACCAGAAAAGAGCATTGTTAAGATAGTTAAAATGCCACTTTCATTTGGTACAAAACATCTTGCTATTGTATTTTTTTCTGTCGCTAAAGGTAGCTAAGCTTTCTGCAGTCTATAGAGGAATTTCTGCAGTCTATAGAGGAATGACGTTGAAACATATTGACATTTAAAAGTAGGGTTGCCAACCGTCCTTTATTTCAAAGGACAATTCTTTATTCTGCTTTATTTGTCCTTGTCCTTTATTGAGATCTAAAACAGCACTATTTGTCCATTATTTTAAAACCGTTTTGACTTGTGGTTCAATTTCTGAACTGAGACTTGGAAGGAACAAAACAAATGTAGCATATTGCACAACAAGGTAGTGATGAGCCCCTTCACAAAATCGAGCCGTAATTTGTTATGAAAGAAATCTATGTGAGAAAACTTGTAATAAAATTTTGTAAAATTTTGTAAAAATTTTGTAAAAGTGCCAATATTTTATGTAATCATCAGATCGAAATAATAATTAAAATGTGTTTTCGAGACATGTTAAGTTTTTGTGTCCTTTATTGTAGCCTAACAAAGTTGGCAACCCTATTTAAAAGTTTTCATAGACTGTCCGACATTCAGACCAAAAAACACAAATTTGCGAAGTCTAGACTCTAGAGATATACCTAAAGCATCTGTATTTTTTTTGTTTGAATTGGGGTTTGTGAATTTTGGCAAAAAAAAATGCCCAAACCCTGAGTTACCCAGATTTGTAAGTTACCGAATCAAAAAATAAACTAAACCGCACATGAAACGTTACACATACATTTTCACAATGAACCCCAGCAGCGGTAGGCGGACAAATACATTCACCAGAATCTGCTGCACATTCGTGTCCATTGCAGTCACATGACAATGAACAATAACTTCCCCATGCAAACTTGGGACATGACTGGTCACATGCATCACCTGTGTAACCTACAAAAACAATTTTTAACACAGGAATAAATCAAAGGTCTACAATAGGGGTGGCTAATTGTTATGTCCCAGGGGCTAGATTTTCCTTTAAATTTGACTGGCGGCATGTGAGTGAGGACAAGAACTACTGAACAAATCGCAAACGCTCCAAGTCATTGGTAAACGGGCAAATGAAAAATGAATTGGGTGAATTTGTAAAAAAATGTAAAAGCTGTAGTTTGTAGAAACGCATCTGACGGGCCAGAATTTAAGGATTCGCTGACTGGATTAGGCCACAGGGCGTAGTTTACCCATCCCAAATCTATAATGGTGCTTCTAAAAATGTTAAAAATACGCTAAAAAGATTTATAGCTGTGGAAACGACGACCTTCTGACATAAAGTCTAGCGTCGTGATTTTACACAATTTGTTTTTGCCAAACACCACTAGTTAGTGCTGCCCGCCAGCTGATGTGTTCAGCCGTCAACAGTCTAACACAGTGTTTGTCTACTTATATGGTCCCTAGCAGACTACTGATTTTGTTTGTTTCGTTAGTTTTTATCTTCAGTGATAACGACTAAATTCGACGGTTCGAATGGGTTGAAAGCACGCCGCATAGAAATATGCAACGAATAATACATCACAGACGAGTCCAGAGGGGGTTCAGGCAAGGCCCGCGGGGCACATGGAAATTATTTACCTGAGTAACATGAACATGTTCCGTCTGTGGGGTTACAAGATCCATGTTGGCAATTACATGACGACGCGCAGTTGGGTCCCCAGTAACCAGACGAGCACGTTTGGTCGCAAGAATAACCAGTGAAACCAGTTTGGCAGTTACACGCGCCTGTTTCCTTGTCACATGGTGGTTGGCTTGTGTCTGGCGACTGTAAACCACATAATTTATGAATTACGTATATAGGTTTGTCTGCAAGTATACTGGATCGAATATAAACCCATGCTATTCTTTTGAGTCCTTTTAAATGAACTTATATGTNTACACATTTTGTTTTTGCCAAACACCACTAGTTAGTGCGGCCCGACAGCTGATGTGTTCTACCGTCAACAGTCTAACACAGTGTTTGTCTACTTATACGCTCCCTAGCAGCTTACTGATTTTGTTTGTTTCGTTAGTTTTATCTTCAGTGAGCAGAACAACGACTAAATTTAACGGTTCGAATGGGTTGAATGCACGCCGCATAGAAAAATGCAACGAATAATACATCGCAGACAAGTCCAGGCGGGTTCAGGCAAGGCTCGCGGGGCACATGGAAATTATTTACCTGAGTAACATGAACATGTTCCGTCTGTGGGGTTACAAGATCCATGTTGACAATTGCATGACGACGCGCAGTTGGGTCCCCAGTAACCAGACGAGCACGTTTGGTCGCAAGAATAACCAGTGAAACCAGTTTGGCAGTTACACGCACCTGTTTCCTTGTCACATGGTGGTTGGCTTGTGTCTGGCGACTGTAAACCACATAATTTATGAATTACGTATATTTGTTAGGTTTGTCTGCAAGTATACTGGATCGAATATAAACCCATGCTATACTTTTGAGTCCTTTTAAATGAACTTATATGTGTAAATTACAACTCAAATTGCACAAATATGTTCGAAATTAGACTTTGAGTTTTAGACTTTAGAAAAAATCTGTCCCGCCATCATGCAATGCAAATAAATGTCGGTTGCTATTCTACAATAGCATCACCCCATGGCTTCCACATGAACAGGTCTGGGTGCAATCCTGACCCCACGTTCCGTCTGCGCATGCGTACTGACACCTGTCTCCATAGAAACCGCTCGCGCACACGCACGATCCAGTTTGTGGGTCACACAAAGCAGTGTTGGTGGAAATACACGAACAAGCTGTCGCGCAGTCTGTAAACAATGTAATGTTTAACCGCGCATTGCAAACATTGCACACATTTTGCGTTTGTGTCTAGCTCAATGCCCAACTAAGCCATTATTTACAAAAGTTTAGGGTGGTTAAACTTCGTTGTGTACAATTTAAAAAGGCGGCATACTGACAAGTAATGCTGCTTGGCCTAACTGTCGCTGTTTTGTCACACCCTTAACTAACGTTGCAAAATAATGACGCCAGAAAGAAACCTATACAGTTGTCAAAAAGTTATCATTAAAACATTTGGCGGGCCGTAATTTTAAATTAATGAAAACTAATCAATAATGCCACGCATTTTGAAAGTTGCTTTTCATTCTATCTTTCCTTTTTAAATATGGTTGAAATGGTAATTTGTTTCTACTTTATAATTAAAATATACAATTTTAGATGAATTATTGTACGAATGTTCGGCACAACAAATAATTTATCCACTGTATAGACAAAAAGTTTAAACAGGGAATGTTTGTCCAGCATTGTACCTTTTCCCCACGTATTATGTGCACAAGGTTGTCCACAATCATCCCCAGTATATCCAACCATACAATCGCATGTCGCCGAATATTCCGCAATGTAGCCATCATTTACACATTCGCCCCATGTCATCTGCAAATTAAACATTATCCAAACCTTATACCATCGTTATTTTCCAAAATAGCTTTGAAATTCATCGATATAAACGCTACGGCTACTTTTCCTTTTGCGATAAATAACAGTAAATTGCGACTGTGGGAATAAAGTTTGTTTTTGATACAAAATTGTATTTATTCTTTACTTTAATACCAGTCATGGTAATACATCTTTTAATAATGGAATTACCAACCGGATCGTCTTTCTTGCTGTTTACACACCACGCTTTACATTCTTGCACAACGCCGTTGTGTTCTGTAGCAGCGCCCGATAGTGGAGGAGGACCATATACGGTCATTCGGTAATTACCGCCACAAAATTGTTCGCTGTCACCGGAACAAGGCATTGAACAGTCTCTGTAAATCAGTTGATAATTTTTTTAACGGTTTGATTTAAAGTTCATTGGAAACTTATTCAAATTAACAGGTAGACCTATTAGTACAATTAAATCAGATTCCTAAGACCGTTTAGTTCTAGATCATACAAAAATGCTTAAATCAAGCTGTTTGTTTGGAAACTCTTTCAGTTTTAGGCGAGCAAGTCATCTGTATGTTAAAGACATTCAACTTACTCCTCGTTTTTGAACGGAAACTTTCCAATTTGATCATCACAAAAGCATTCATATGAATATTCAGTTCCCGAATATTTAAATCCGTTTTCACGACATTTCACGATGCAATATTCAGGAGTCAGTTTCGCCTTTTCATCATCGGACAAAGGAACCTTTGGGACCAAAAAAGTTTACTGCTGTCTTGTGCAACGATATCGATTAACATGGAATTTTACATTTAGAAAAACTAATTTTTGCTTTTCAGTCATGTCGAATTATCATATTTCTCCATAAACATAACGCCCAAAAGCGATTTTCCCCTACTGCAGATGTACAACTGTCCAATTAAGTGGGAACATCACTTTCTTAAATAACACAATGTTGTGTTTTACAAAGCAAAGATTATAATTCAAAAATGTGCCGGTACATTTGTTTATTGTTGCCCAGTTTACCAGGGAATTGTTTAAGATATACAGCGCATCGTTTCAAGGGTTATTTTTGAAGAGTTTTGATAACCACGCATGCAGTGATACGCATAACAAAATGCACGCGTTGAAGTATAAATATTTGCCATTATACGTCACAGAATCATTAATGTATAACCTTTTTTGCAACTTATAACCTGGTATATAGTTTGTTTTTTGGTTTGTATAAGTAGTTTTTTAATGTAAGTTTATTAAA
>QXVZ01008496.1:0-14775 GCA_008931825.1 Phallusia fumigata | reverse complement strand
CAACGGACCCCCTGCAGTTTTTTCGATGACTCGCGGTTCACTTTAACTCAAATAATTTTTACTTCATAACTCCACACCCGCAACGCTTTGTGTAAGCCACAATCGCATCCACAAAGCAAGCATTGTCACAAAGGCCACAATCAATGCTGCATATAAAACGTACACCAGTAATGTATCTGTAGTCACGCGAAATAACATCGACCAAGCGAGATCAAAGACGCTTCGCGGTCCCCCTAAAATTGCCTTACGGACCCTGAGATTTTACTCGTTTTTACCGGTATGTTTTAACGTTC
Source organism: Phallusia fumigata (assembly GCA_008931825.1). Classification (NCBI taxonomy): domain Eukaryota; kingdom Metazoa; phylum Chordata; class Ascidiacea; order Phlebobranchia; family Ascidiidae; genus Phallusia; species Phallusia fumigata. The sequence continues at coordinate 14,482 of QXVZ01008496.1, read as the reverse complement.
ATAATTTTAAGCGCATTATTGTTTGGCGTTTCATCATATTTGGTCGATTTTACTGAACAAAGTATTGACCGTTCATGAAAAACAAACGCCTTTGGGGTACCTAATGGGGTTATAAAGTTGAAAGGAGGTATATTTACGATTAATATCGTTGTAAACAAAATTTGAATATGGTCACCTGATCACCTTATGATTAGCCCATACGGCTTGGATTTTAACAATGGTGGCAGTTGTAAAAATATAATTATGTGACAGATGTGCTTTCTTAATTTTTGTGCCGTAAAATGTGTACTTTCACCCAAATATTATGTCCGAAATTCAGGGTTATACCTACAAAAAGTTGTAGTTTTAAAGTATTGGTCCCAACTTAATGTAGTTGTAAATTTTCAGCGCCTAAATCCCAGTAGATCAAAAGATATTTAATGATATGTTTGTTTGCGGGGGCGTGCGAGACGCTTTTTAGTATAGAAGCTCTTGATCACACACCTCGTTACACAATGCGCACATTTTTCCATCTGCACATTTCGTGCACATTGTGCACATTATCCGCGCGCACATTTTTCCTCCTGCACATTTCGCGCACACTGTGCACTTTTTACGTGTGCACATTTTCGCGCACAATGTGCGAAAAACGTTCGCATCCCCGTCTCAACTAGGTCGCCTGTTCTTTCACAATATTGTAAAGAAAGCTAGCACCGGTATATAAACCGCTACATTTCCGGCCACACGTTATTCGTGCCAAAAACTTTGACTAGGTGCCAGTTAGATAAAGCAGAACACGAGGAAGCTAGTCTGCGACATTTATATGGGCGAAATAGGTGACTGTAAATAGTTAGAGTGCGAGCGCCGCCGTAAAGTTTATAGTCTATAGAGTAAGTAAAAATAGCCCATTATCGACGTATAAGCTACTCAGGAAGCCTAATTTATTTTATGCACTCGCATTTATTCTAAGTAGCCAGGTTTTGCAATTAAACAGCAGAGCTCGTATGTGTTAAGGGCCGTGCTCCGCAATGTTTTTCTTCACTTACGTCACACTTTTTAACTTTCAAATTTCGGCGGCACACCTCAACTTTTCCGCCAGGACAGCCTTTCGAAGATTAAAATTTTCCACTATGAGGTTATAAAACAACATATATGCACACTGGGCAGTCTAACTAACACTTGAATTGGCGAATTGCCCGTTAGTTGTGTAACGTTTAAATTGGCCTGCAGGATAAAATCTTTTTGTTTCCAAAAAAAGTTTGCCAACAGAAACACTTCGGCACACCAGTGTGTCGCGGCACATCGGTTGCGGAGCACTGTGTTGAGTTGAGTTGAGTTGAGTTGAGTTTATTTCGCTTGGTGAAAAAACACATAGCGACACATTTGCACTAAATCTATCACCAGGCCGGAAATTGCTGCGCAAGGTTAGAACGTTATGAGGCGCAAAAATGTGGAGGGCACAATTGCTGGGTCAAGGTTGAACACGCTGCAGCTACACCGTCATTATAAGGCGTTATGTGGTGGGGGGCTCACATCGGAGGGTGAGTTTGGCGCAGTATGAGAAAACACGACATGGGGGGTAACGTTGGTGGGACCAGCCGAGGGGGCCTGTGAAGGGCTGGAAGGACAACGCTCGCGTATGTCAGTGCGCAGGAATCAGTCACCTGCCGCGGCAGTGCCGACCCCTAACAGCCACTATTCTGAGGTGCCTTAGCTCTGGCCTAAGTCGAATAGGGAAGTTTATTTAGAAGTGTAGGGTAACTTGAACTTTAGTGAACTTTAGCGCGTACACCCGTAGGGCCCAGACAAGCAATAGACTTATGAGTTAGGGGATAGTGATTTAATTAGATATAACTCACAACAGGGAATGGCAATCAGTATCTATGTCGTTATTTCGCTCCTATAATTTATTACTAATGACTGTCGTTGTTTTTCATGACCTACTATTTGAATAAGTTGATTGCAATTAAAAGCTGGAAACATTCTCATGCTGAAATCTTAATAAACCAAAGATGGTACAAACGGAATCAACGTGTGATTTAAAATTCCGGAGCACCTCAAGACAGCAGTCAGGTTTATTAACATTATGACACCACAAACTTATTGAACATTCAACCGACTTGGGCGGCAGCATCTTGAAGAACTCACTCGCAGAACACACAATTTGTGTAAATGTAACACTTGTTAAATAACTACCGTACTCGCAACTCACAAAATTTGTCGCCCGAACCCCTGAAGGATCGCGATCTCCAGCAGTTTGGGAAGCCCTGCGTTAGTGCACGGGTGTGATTTGTTCGACATTTTATTTGTGTCGTTTTTTCTTTGCTTAAAATCTATTTGTATATAACGCATTCAACTTAAGTGGCTGTTCACAGTTTTGCAAGCTCTGCTCAAAAGTACGACGCTACGATCATAGCCCGCCGTAAAGCTATCTCTGTCATTGCAGTTCTATTGGATTATTTTCTACTATTTGTTTCGATTTAGAAAGATAGTGACCTCAGTTAAGCGCTTTCATGTAATTGATTGAGTTTCTTTCGTTTTTAAGACACTGATGATATGACTAATTTTGATGGACAACATTCGGTGACCAAATCTGTTGGTTGGAACACGCCTATAAAACTATGGTGTAGTACACCCGGTGTACGAGTGCTGCCTAAATGCGTCTGAAATAGCTGTGTTCTAAGCACCCAGAAAGCTATCAAATTGTATTTGATTGGATTAAAAAGGTAAAATATCGTTTAACAAAAATCGGGTCTTACTTGTATAAGGACGAGGAGCAAGACTGAGATCCTCTCCCGGACATTCACCTTCCACGCATCCGCCAAGAAACAACAGAAACAATACCCACAGCATTTTCTATGCAACAGCTGTTGGTACAAACAGTATTAAACAACCAAGGGTTTAATTCATGTCATAAGGAGGGGGGTAATTAACACACAAAAAAAACAAGTTTTACACAAAATGTGAACGAGACTCGCTTGCTCAGCTACAAACATTTATTTGTTTACAACGCAAGTGTGATTCCGAACAAGGTGACACACATCTAACTCCCTGCCTTAAAATATGTGCCAACAACCAACTCTCACACTACACTTACAACTCTAACTCCCACGCCAGAACAGTCAGGGTTTTTATAATGCAAAGCAGAGACAAGGTTTCAATGTGAACGTGGATGGATAAACAATCGAAAATTCTTACAACAATCGCAAGCAGAAACCGCGGATGCGTCAGTTTCCCGTGAAAAACTAAACGTTTGTTAAAAAGGTTTATTGTTGCAGTAACGCCACATTGTCTTTATGCATTGCCATTTCGCGTCAGCCACCATTCAACTTCTACAAAGAATTCTCGTGTCCAAAGCACGGAAGTGCAACATCCTGTTTCGCTTTATTGATAAAGGCGACTTTTTATAACGCACACTCGTGTCTTGGCCACAATGGTCGGAACCCAATGCATAAGACTATGCCGCGAAAATTCCCGTTAATTGAATCTGTTTATGAAGGAGTTCTATTACATTAGGAACTCAATTGTTCCTATACATTATAAGCTTGCATGCAGATATGCAAGTGTTTCAAATTCGGAGTAAAACCGGGGTTTCGGATTCCTGAGAGCAAAAACCAGTTTATTTCGGGTTTTAAAAACTCGATTTTGTGGGATCCGAGCAGACAGCCGGGGTCAGACACGATTTTTTTTGCAGCTAAAACGGTTTGCAACTTTTCTGTCGTTACCTTGTTAATGCGGGTTAAGAATACCACGTTTATAAAGGTTGTCCAAAGCAAAATAACTTCGTGCGCTAATGCGACGCCTTATTTGCCAAACGTAAAGCAAACTCAGGGCGTCAATTAGGGAGTTTGAAAATACCAGTAACTACGAGAAGCCAACTCAACAACAGAAGTCTACAAGGAAAAGTTATAAATTCCCCTCGCATAAACTTAAATGTGGCTGCGCAACCCCAACAAACCCTTTCGCGTCTAAATATTTGTTTTAATAATCCGATCTCACTATGCACTGAACTTAAACTCCCATGCTACAACACTTGGGACTTGTACAGTAAATACACGGTTTCGTAGAAGAGAAGTGGGTGTCATCAGTGGCGTAGCCAAAGGGGTCGAAAGGGGCCATGGCTCCACCCAAATTTCGAGATTATACATTAAAGTAGGCTACTCCTTAAAAATAAAAAGTTGAGTTAGATTACTGGCCCCCTCAAAATTTTGGGTTGCCTACGATACTGGGTGTAATGCTACTAGTCCAAGTTTGTCAATCGTTAAATGCAGGCAGATTTTATTCTGTAGCTAATGTTTTATTTTTTACTTATAGTTATGCAACGTGTGTTGTTACGTATTTGTGTCGCGGTTTAACGCCAATTGCACCCCTAGGTCGTCATCATGAGCATTTACGACAACTTTTTAGTGACATCCGCCGCGCTTGCTTGTAGTTATATTATCCCCGAACTGGACATGATAATCTGCTTATCGGAAAAATATTCTTTAAAGCCATTATTACTTAATATCTAAAAAAGTTTTTTATTGCCACGTGAGATTGCTTTGCGTTCTTTAACTAAAACATTTTAGCAAGCTATACCGATCTCGTATATTCAGAAAAAACAATCTGTGGTTAAATGGCCACAAAAAAACTGCACATATATCACAACTCCATTGCTACCCAAATATTTGTTCATCAAGAATCTTTGACCGTGCACTGACAACTTGACTTTTATGCCTAAACAGCTGGGGTTTTATACATCATAATAGTGACATGATTTGTTCAAAGGGAAATTCTCTTCCAAACCACGATTGCGAAAACCCCGTTTATTAAAATTCAATTGTGTCGAAAACCTTATTGTTCTTGTGTTGCAAGCACGGATGTACGTGCTGCGAGGGTTCTACCGCGTGCGTGACATCAAACCTTAAAACGCGGAACTTCCTTCATGCTACATCCTATGATTTGTTTCGCCGAGCGAAATAAACTCAACTCGTCAGGGAAATCCCGTCAGTTTTAGAAAACCAATAGTCATCCAATTTACGAGAGTATAGCGTGTGTAGAGTTAGCATATTTAGCTGTGCATCTTTAAGTTAACATACTTGTGCCAAAAAACACTAAGGTTACCAATACCATAAAGTATGGGTTATTTTGTATGTACATCACCCTACTAGGGAGTTACCACAAGCTGGCGACAAAAAACAATGGATATTGTTAAACGAAGCACGTCGGGAAAGTCGTAAGGAGCATTACAATCGAAACATAATACAATCTACAAGGATTCATAGACTGGGGAATAGCGCTGTAGGAGCCGGAACTCTACTCTGTTACATCTACAAGTGAATGCTTGGTCGTTGGGTCGAGGAAGAAGAAAGAGTAGGTTTTTGAAAGAGTCCCGGTACCCATAAAACTGCCACTACCCTGTTCATGGATAACAACCTGTGTTGTTCATCTTAAATGTATTTTGACAACGTTATTTAGCTCCAAGTGCTACTGTTTGTGTTGATATGAGTATGACGGTAAAATGGCGTTAGGAATGTAGCTACTGATAAAATGATAAAATTAGAAATTCCACCAAACGGACAGATATGTGCAATTCCACAAAGTTACATGATATGTTTTGTACTTCACTAGTAGCTATATCAACACGACTTCAAAATATATCTTTAGTTTAACTAGCTCAAGCCCATTAAAGGGCACCTATACATTTCTAATAAGAAAACAAGAATATGGTTTTCCAAACTAACATTTTTCACGCGTTTGTTTACCTTTAAGGATTCTGACAGGCAACAAACCGAATTTTTTTTAGGGTTGTGTGACAATAATCTTTGCCTGTAAGGAGTCAAATACACAGGCAGAACTTGCCTTAGATTTCGATCAGAATAAGACGGCAAGATATTTTTATTAACCACCATGATGGCCAACCAGTCAGCCGTTAGCGCGACTACTTTGTGCCTATTGATTCAAATCCCATTAGGTCACTTCCAAACCAGTGGAATCGGACATAATGCCACAAAGTGAAGTTTTCATTTTAATGTTTCAAAGTGATGCAACGAAGATGCAATAAGGCAAGTAGCGATGGAGGACTCGTTATGACCATAATACATTCAAGCGTCGTCCTCCACTGAGAAAAGAATGGAAGCTATACAAGCTTGGGTGGCAAAATTTCGAAGGCGACATTTTGCTGATGTTTTCTGTGTTTGAACATGATAAAGTAAATTCAGCTGTAATACTCTGTGTACTAGTTCAAACAGCAAGCTGCCTTACTACATTGCTCGTATAACGTAATTTGCAAAATTTAACAAAGTAAATTAGTCAAAAAAGTTAAAAATTTAAAAAGCCATTGTAATAAACGCACTTATGCCTTTGTTGATTACAATGGCAAGTCGGAGAGCAAGACGATACCGCAGGACTTTTACAGCAAGAGACGTCATCAACTGTGAGGTTACGTCATTTAGGCAACAACACAAGGTTACAACATCGAAACAAAACGGATTTTACGTAGAGTTGGCTTTTGACGAGTTCGTGAAGTTTGTAAAAAAAAACACAGTTCACCGTTTATTAAAACACAAGACACCGGACCGGAGTAGCATAATTCAAAACATAATAGCCAGGGAATTTGTATGTAGTAAATACATTGTATTGCAAACGTTTCGACAATCGCTGGTATCATCACCAGTGCTATGATGTGCCGTTTGTAAAACTATTCATTTCTTTCCAAAATAGCCTTTCTTAGGCCAAATAATGTCGCTGTTTGTAAAAACATACAAATTCTTCGAATTGTCATTCCGATTTAGCTATATCAGAACGGGATTTCATTCCGATTTAGTTAAATCAAAAAGGGAACGACATTTTCCCGATTTAGCTAAATTGGAAAAGTATTTTTACAAACGGCGTCCCCGTTTATAATTGTGTAAATATGTGTTGCCCACAACAGGTCAAGTATACGTCTGCAAGCGTATCACAAATAAAATGGTAACGTTGATAAATAAACGGAACAAGCGAAATCAACACTAATTTACGGAATGGACGGAAAGACGGAATAGGTTTGATACTAATTTACGGAATTGTTGGAAATGAAGGAATGAGGGTGCACGCACGAGATGAGAATGTCGGAACGGAAAAAATTGGACTGTCTGATCAAAATAAACTGTCCGAAAGGAACAAATGGGCCGTAGGTATGGAATTTTACAGTCGTACAGTCAAAATATATTTGATTGGCCGTGGGTACGGAATAAGTTTACCCTTAAATTTTTACCCAAATGCAATTTGGGTGTAGGCAATTGTTTGGCAACAGAATTTGCCCACAATCTGCAAGAAAATTTATGGGACATTTTACGTTGTAACTATTATTATACCATTTTTGAAGTAGTTTGTCCCAGTTTTCCCGCCACTGTGATGTCATAAAAGAGTTCAGTTATGTATGAAAATGAAACAGCGGACAACATATTATGACTGGTTTTTGTTGGAAAATGTTAGAAAGGGCAGTTTAATTTTTAACGTTTCAAACCAAAAAACAGATCTTCATGAAGTTGGAATGTGCTACAAATTACAAATATAAAAAAGCCACTGTATTATATTGTACCATACGCCATACAAAGAGTTTTTTCAGCTCACACATCATTAGGTTGAAACAGGGGTGCGCAACCTGCAGCCGAAATAACTACTTTGTGAGGCTGCGCACCTGTATATTAAAGTTTATGTAATGGCATCCGTGCTTTGGTAAAAACAGTTCGGCTAAATAAAAGAAAAAAAACGTGTAGGAACAAGGGAGTCGTAAAAAATTGTATTTTATGAACAAATTTTAGGCAAATGGGAAATTACCTGATCAAACCTTTTTCTTTGCATTATTTATTTAATAAAAACTTACTTACTTGTACAGCACACTGGCTGCCCATAGACGCCAAGTACGCGGTGGCGCTGTTACGTTTTTCAGGCACGGTGGCGGCCACCACCTTCGTTTTTTTAGTTTCTTGTCTGTTAATTTCGTGCAGGTTGCCTGCTATAACGGGAAGGTGATTTAAAATTAGTTTGCTTTGTAACCAATTAAATGGTGGCAAAGCTACGTGCACACAAATAGTGCAAATCTATGTCCTGTTACAACGTTTATGTAAATCCTTTGTTGCGTTGTAATAATACAATTACAAAACAGTAGCAAACAATGTTTACAAAGCAGCTGTAGTATTTGATCCAACGCTTTTCTGTCTTTGTTAATGTCGAAGGCTGGATTCTTAATCCAAATATATTAAGCTAATACAGAGGTGCACATAGCCGGCCCAATCACCGACTTAATTTTACTCACGGCCGCCACGTAAGCTCCGAGTTACAAAAAAATGCCAGGTGTCAGATGTACGTCACCACACACCCTTTTGTGACGTATCACAAACGTGTACAACGACGTGGCGCAGCATTCCAACAAACATGACAGAATTTTCTGTAAAAGCATGTTGAGTGGTTATTGCGTTGGCTCACATGAAAAAAAAAAACAATGTTAACAACTGCCACCTTTGCATGTAGCTCAGCGCTTATTTGATGGTCGTAAGTAAAAAAGTGTTAAGTAGCCGGCAATAGCAAAAAGGTTGTGCGCCCCTGGATTAATTCAAACTCTAGTAATCGCAGGTTGCTGTCTTCTATTGATCTTGCAACTGTTTTATTCTTAATTAAAAGTGCAACAAAGGCGTGTTCATGTCTTATGACAGAAGGCGATAGCTAGCGTAAGATTGAAAGGTAATCCATTGGCATAGCCTGGAGACAAAAGAATTATTTTCCTCAAATCTCTGAGCAACAGAACTCAAAAGAGCTTGTTCGCCAGAAAAAGGCACATTTCTACCTGTCAGATCCTTATGGTAGACACTATAAGAAAGGATATTAAAAAAGAAAATAAATAATTGTTTCAATATTGAGCGCTTGTCCATGTAACACAAGACAGTCTATCAATCTTTATGATATTTGGACCCCTGTTGACGACCCACGGAGCATTCAATGTGTTCGGACAGTTTCGAACGGACAGTCGCGGTCACGTTTTGTTCCTACAATCTTATCCCATACCACCATTTTTATTTGTTCAATTCCCACATTTTCTCTGCACCAACTTTCACATCCACTGCATCCGGACAGATAATTTCCAAATGTTCCGTAAATTATTGTCGATCCCATTTATCCCTTCCGTCTATTCCGTAAAGTATTGTCGATCCCATTTATCCCTTCCGTCTATTCCGTAAAGTATTGTCGATTCCATTCTTCCGTCCCGTCTATTCCGTAAATTACTATCTGTTCCGTTCATTCCGTTCCGTACATTAATCTTAATAAATGAGACTTGTGAATAAATTAAGACTTTTGAAACAAATTTAATGCGGTGCTGGTGCGTAATAGGACGGTCGGAATCGAAGAAAACTGACGAAACGGATAAAATGCAAGTGGCTAATAAGTCTATCGAATAGAATGTGGCTGTTAGTACAGATTCGCAAAAAAGGGAATCGTAAGAAAATTAAAAAATTGTATCCACTACAACTACACATGTTAAATGGCACATCAAAAGATTAAAACAATCACTTTTAGAAAGAGCAGCGACAAGTACATGATTAACAACCTAAATAAAATGCGATGTTCAAGCAAGTTATAAAAAGTTTTTTATTGCAACCACTTACAATTCCTAAATATTTCTATTCTACCGTACTCGGTAATGTTTTACACCATCATCTTGGTTCGCGAGAAATTTTCAAATTGACCTTTGATATAACGCGTTTTCAATAAGAAACCAAAAAGTGTAGGAATTACCAAGTTTGCATATCTTACAACCTGTATTACCTCAGGCATTACCCGAATAGAGTACAAACATAGAAACACATATTCGGTAGGGTTCTGTCAAGTCAAGCGTGACCTGCGTGCAATTCTGAAGTGCTTGACTGATTTCCATGTTTGTTTCGTTAAATAGGTCTTGCGAAGACCTATTGTTTTGTTGTTGAGGCAAACGACAATAGTCAATTTATTTGCGATATCCCCCAGTATCGCATATTAAGCAGCGGCGAGATATTTCAAATCTTAATAAATGCCGCTTGTGTTCCGAAAGGAGTAAAAGATTCGAAATATTGGGTTAACGCTCTGCTCAGATTTAGCTGGTATGATACAACATGCATGCATTGCGGATGGACAGATGCAAGTTAAAAACTACATCTGTATGCAAAATTTGCTGAGCTGCTTGGTAGCAACATGTTGAGAAACTAGGCTCTGCAGTTACATTACTGGAGTTATATTTGCCAGTTTATGGTCAAATGTAAAATCCGCCCTAAGCCCACCAATGCATAGGCCTATCATCGTTTTTCAACAGATTTCGATTACATTTTCATGATGTCCGATACAAACAACTACCATATTAGGCAGGATTGCCATACGTTCTATATATCAAGGATATGTTGCATTTTTTTTAAGAAAAGATAATTTGCCTTCCGAGAACCCTGCCAAAAATCCTCCTTTTCGCATTTCGCAAGCAACTGTGCATTTTTAAACAAAAATCAACCACGTATCAAATTTTTTCGCCCAAGTACATGTTTCGGCCCTGTTTCATCCGGTCAACTTTGCCAAATTAAAATGCCTTGTAAAAAGTATGAACACAATTCCCACCATCATATGCAATTTTGGCTGAAACAAAGGACCCTGTTTTGATATCAGGTTACACAACATCACATTGTAACAACAACACGTGCCCCGTTACATATTATCGTGCTAGTACCAAAATAGTAGGAAAGCAACCAAATTACGTTTGAGTGACCTAGAAAGGTTATATCATTACATCATAGAAAGGCAAAATCACATTAGGAAATCGTCCTTGAAATATTTTTACTGATTACTAATTAAAACAAAACGCAAACAAATAAAACTCTTCAAATCACATTCTAATCGGAAACCGAAAAAACAACTTTTCCGACACAAAAACGCACAATAATGGACCTTTCTTTTCTCTGTAGATCTCTTTGCAATAAAAATATGTTATTTTAACGTTGTCCTTATTTTAAAATAGTAAACTGCACAGTGTAGTGCTCCCGCAAATTTGCGTTAATAAAACAGTATGAGCATCCTCTACAATTGAGCTGAATCTGTTTCAAAACTGCACCAAGCGACCCAGCAGTACCAAGCACTTTATACACATCGGCGTACCCAGCGCTTGTCAGATTAACGTGTTTTAATTGTCATTTGATATCTAGTTACAAAACCCACACAGTTTCACGTTACAGCTTCGCTGCCGTCGCTTCCAGATAAGACTGAACACGTGGAAAAAGTGGCAAGCTGTTCTTGAACTCTTCAATGTTACTAACCACAGTCGGCTGAAAAACATTGTGCCATTTTAACAGAATTGTTAAATTTCCAATAGTATTTTACTGTACATAAGTTGTTGCAGCCAGAGTCAGAATAAACTTAGTATCGTAAGTACGTTACCGTGTTTTCTTTTATGAGACCAAAATTTTTCACTCCGAAAACAAAATTTTAGTTGAAGACAAAACGTGACGTCACCAAAGTGACATATCGATTAATTTCGTCACTCTATTAATCACACTTGGGTTTGTCTTAATAAAGCCTTTCAAAATAGCGCAAAACGATTTCTGCTTACTCAACGAAATTTGCGGACTCGGCATTATTACAGCACCCAACTGGGAGACGTTAATCAGAAAGTTAATTCGGGAAATTGTAAAGCAATTGGAAAAAAGTTTTTAAACTTTGCGTTTTACCTGTGGAAGTGAAGGGCAGGGCGATAAACCTTCATCGCAACATTTCTCGTCGGGTTTCACCGAGCCTATAAAACAAAAATTAGTTAACATATTTGTGAACGTTTTCTATAGATCGATAACATCTAGAGGTTAAAATCCAAATTTGCCGTTAATATCGGGTAATTGAAAACGATGGTATTTATCGCTAACAGCGTATAATCACGTCGTCTGCACTTTGTATTCATGCGAGTGGCATATACAGACAACAGTGCCAATTTGTTCCTTTTTAGCTAATGCTTAGCCGCCTAGCGGCGCGTTTATTGTCATAATAAAGAACACAAAAGTGCAACAAGAAACGTTGTATTGTCACGTGATTCGATTTTTCGCAATATCAGCAAAATTCGAAAGCGTCGTTGATTGAGCAACACGTTTTTGATTTACTTTTGTGGTGGCGACTAAGTGGAAAATGACAGTTACTGGCTTTCACTTATAAACGTTTTTACATTCTTCGCAAGAACATGCAACCAACGCACATCTGGTAGAGTTTAGACATAGGAAGGGAAATCAACGTCGGTCACTGGAGACTTAAATAAAGGCATGGCAGTGCTCTCAAAATAAAATAACAGTCCTTAATAGTTTTGTTACTGGCAATTCTGTGTGTAATTCGTACATAAAACTTTCTTACTAAGAACATTCCCATTGACGACAAACTTGTCTACGTAGCACTTCAACCTGCCGTGAAAAAAGCATAATACCAAAAAAGACGACCATCAAGGCATTTCCAAACAGCAAGCGATGGGATTCGAACCCCCGACGAGAGCCTTACCTTCGTATTACCAATGGGGCAGGTTGCCTTACTAAAATACTAGAAATCCCAGCTCTGATTTGGTATTATGCTTTCTGCAGGGCAAAGTTATCAAGAAAGCCCAAATGAACCGAAAAAAATTCTTACATTTCTCCACTTTGTTGCCAAGCAAATGAACACACAGTTTTGACCTCTGTGGCGCCCCCACGCGGATGTGTCGTCTGTAAAATTCTTGTAAATCTTGTTTGGTGACAGTTCGCAGATGGTTTGCTTCGGCCTCGGCTAAAAAAATACCATTGTATGTTACATGCACAACTTTGCACACTTTAAGCGGGTTTCCTGACAAGCTTTGTGCAGTCAACCATAGCGCTTGTCGCATGCACGACTTTGCACACTTAAAACGGGTTCCCTGACGAGCTTTGTGCAGTCAACCATAGCTCTAGTCGCATGCACGACTTTGCACACTTCAAGTGGGTTTCCTGACGAGCTTTGTGAAGTCAACCACAGCGCTTGTCGCATGCACGACTTTGCACACTTAAAACGGGTTTACTGTGGGGCTTCGTTCATTTAAATATCGATACGGGTGACTTCACAAAGTTAGTTAGGGAACCCGCTTAAAGCTGCAAAAAGGGAAACTTGCAACTTACGTCTGTTGAAGTGATGCTGCTCTGAAACAATTTCAATCCAATGCTTCAGAGACTCGGTGGACAGTNCATTTAAATATCGATACGGGTGACTTCACAAAGTTAGTTAGGGAACCCGCTTAAAGCTGCAAAAAGGGAAACTTGCAACTTACGTCTGTTGAAGTGATGCTGCTCTGAAACAATTTCAATCCAATGCTTCAGAGACTCGGTGGACAGTTTCTTAGGTTTTTCCAAAATATGGCTCACTAGCGCCGCCACGTGTCTGGTAAACTCTGCTGCTTCCATTTCTTCCAGAAGTTTCTGTAGCGAAAAAAACATAAACGTTACACGTCGCTCTTTCTCAGGCAGTTGTGATACACGAGGCAATGATTTATTTTTACTCTTAGTTTACCGACCTCGATATGTTCAATGAACGCCTCCACTCTGCCTTCCAAGTACTCCGGTGTTCTTTCAGATTGGACGACAACTTTTAAGCCGTGGACGCCATTACTCCGACTTACAGTCGAATAAACAATATAACCAAGTTGTTCTCTGTGAAAAAAGAGGGTTTGCAATGTTTTACAACCATTGGGACTTGCTAGTGAGTCATAAAGGGGTTTTAGAGAAAGCCATAAAGCAGGAGTGTCCAAACTTTTTTTAATCAGGGCCCATTTTAATTGAGTGAAGGCGTCCGCGGCCCAGCGTTTTTTTGATGGTTTCAACCTTAAAATCAGTTTAATCAAAACTTTGGCGGGCCATGTTTAACACAATTTGAAACCACAGCCGCGGGTCACGTGAAATGGCATCGCGGGCCGCATTTGTCCCTCCGGCCGCACTTTGGACACCCCTGTCATAAAGCTATTAGAAACTGTTAGAATACAAATTATGTTTGCGAACAGCTAGGTGTGGCAGGGGCTATTCGAAATCGTATCCAGTGAATTGAATATCATAGTAGCGAGATTAGAATGAGAAGCAATGTTGGGTAACAAGTCATATAATGCCTCAAGTCAAGTCAAGTCCTAAGGAGTCCCAAGTTAAGTCAAATCGCTAGTATTTCTTGTCTTGGTCAAATCTTATTCCAGGGGGGTAAAAGGAGGCCAGTACGACCCCGCGTTTTGGCCCCGCCATCGCGTCAGGATCCAGCTCCTATACACCACGCGGCCCACATAAGTACGGTTTACGCGGCCCACTATAAAGTACCAGGCGGCCCACAGTTTGCCGACCACTGCACTGACCGCTGGGTCCATCTTAGAAGCCGTGCTTGGATTTGGAACACCAACTACACGAATGGTGGCCAAAGAAGCAGGTTCGATTACATGTTGGTGTTGGACTTGCGCCCATCTCTGCTAGGCTAGCTTTACAAAAAGTAGGAAACAACTTACTTTGTCCTCAGCGTG
>QXVZ01008495.1:0-27712 GCA_008931825.1 Phallusia fumigata | reverse complement strand
TGTGTGTGGTATTTGACCAGCTTTGCAAAAACTGTCCCAAAGAAGTCAGCAATTTAGTAAGCTGCTTATACCTTGACTATCTCAATGCTCGCTTAAGTGGTCTTAGCAGAAACAAGAACTACAAGCAACAGTTGAAACATTCACATAAGGAAGCTAAGAAAATTGCAAGAACTCTGTTGCAAGCTGACCCAATGAACTTCAACCTGTGGATCAAGCTTGCTCATATCGAGGCAGTTGCAGGAAAACATGAAGACTGCAAGAAAATTTACTTCAATGCTCTTTGCATGTGCAAGTCACAGCGGGATGCACTTGCCCTGTGTGCAAGCTACACAAGACTTTCCCATGACAAACATACCAATGCTTTACGGTTGGCACTTAGTGCACTAGGGGATAACCAGACGTTTACAGAGTATTTGCAATCAAAGAAGCCTGTCACCAGTGCTGTGGTGCTAAGGGCGACACGAAACCTGGAACGAATTTGTGAAGAGCTGTCTTGCCTGTACACGGAGGTATTGGTTTAATAATGTTATACTTAGTTGGTGGAAAAACCCCAAAAAGCTTTAACTATTTTTAGCCCAGGAAGTGTGTCACTGCATTGTTACAGTTTTTGACTGTAAAATGTGTTTTATAATTTTTTTAGATGGGTGATTCCCTTACTCTTACAGCAAGTCCATTTTCTGACGGAGTTTGTTGCTATGCAATGTATCTGAAAATCACATCAAACACATTTGTCCCACAAGCGCTACAACCTTACATAAGTGCACTGCGCAAAGAACACAAAACAGGTAAACAAACTTTTAATAGTTTAACAAAAGCCACATTTTGTTACAGGTATTATTGAAACTAAAGCCATTTTTATTCCATTACTTCAGGTAGCAAACAAGCTGCAGTTGATTTGCTTCAAGTTCACAATTTGATAACCAGGATTGTTGAGCGGGACTACAAACACCAAAATCACTACAGAAATGCAATATTATCTGCCTTGGATGATTTTCCTGAAAATCCATTGTTTGCTATGCAGTTGTGCGAGGTACAAAAAAACATCNCTGTTTTCAGGGATCTGTTGCCATTGAGAAGAAATGAGGAATGTGAAGACCCAGCAAGAAAGGTTTGTCTACACTACAGAGAAGCACCAAAACAGCAAGTGTTCTGTTTGACTGAGCAATAAGCTTCTCAACTAAATGCTTGACATGATGCAAATATACCTGGGATATTATGATATTTTGCATCAATAACATAACAATACATTTTAAGTTTTCACCTTTCAGAAAAGTGCATTTGTGTGACAAAAATTATTAATCATGGGAAGAAGGCATTTAATAATGTTGCGCAGTAACTCAAATTTTCCTTTCCTCATGGTATGGTTGTTTATTTTGCTTTAGCAGCAGGTATCACTGTAATGCTTGGCAAGACACATAACCAAAATAGCAATGCTTGTTACCAATAATTTTGGTAATTGTTTGGCTCGGTGCAAGGATGCTAAACTGTTAATTCCAAAACCCTTTTGATTATTAGGTGTCTTTTGATGATATACAAGGATTTATTTTCTTTGTCTACAAAACATCATCAAGAATCAAAATTTTAAGACTGCTAATTTCTTTACTGGGGGTTAAGCTTGAGGTCTGTATGATGTATTTCATATTGTTGAAAACAGTTGATGCATTTATACCTGTTTCGCAGAATGATGACAGTTATGGATGTCTGAGTCAGTTATGTCACATTTCACATGCACTATCTTCTCAGTCCATGCCAGGAGACATTTCACATGTTAGTTTGTCATGTGACCCCCTGACTTGCAATTGCGGCTTGTTGCCTCGAGAACCCCACCACACTTTCCTGTGTGTGGTATTTGACCAGCTTTGCAAAAACTGTCCCAAAGAAGTCAGCAATTTAGTAAGCTGCTTATACCTTGACTATCTCAATGCTCGCTTAAGTGGTCTTAGCAGAAACAAGAACTACAAGCAACAGTTGAAACGTTCACATAAGGAAGCTAAGAAAATTGCAAGAACTCTGTTGCAAGCTGACCCAATGAACTTCAACCTGTGGATCAAGCTTGCTCATATTGAGGCAGTTGCTGGAAAACATGAAGACTGCAAGAAAATTTACTTCAATGCTCTTTGCATGTGCAAGTCACAGCGAGATGCACTTGCCTTGTGTGCAAGCTACACAAGACTTTCCCATAACAACCATACCGATGCTTTACGGTTGGCACTTAGTGCACTAGGGGATAACCAGACGTTTACAGAGTATCTGCAATCAAAGAAGCCTGTCACCAGTGCTGTGGTGCTAAGGGCGACACGAAACCTGGAACGAATTTGTGAAGAGCTGTCTTGCCTGTACACGGAGGTATTGGTTTAATAATGTTATACTTAGTTGGTGGAAAAACCCAAAAAAGCTTCAACTATTTTTAGCCCAGGAAGTGTGTCACTGCATTGTTACAGTTTTTATGATTGTAAAATGTGTTTTATAATTTTTTTAGGTGGGTGATTCCCTTACTCTTACAGCAAGTCCATTTTCTGACGGAGTTTGTTGCTATGCAATGTACCTAAAAATCACATCGAACACATTTGTCCCACAAGCGCTACAACCTTACATAAGTGCGCTGCGCAAAGAACACAAAACAGGTAAACAAACTTTTAATAGTTTAGCAAAAGCCGCATTTTGTTACAGGTATTATTGAAACTAAAGCCATTTTTATTCCATTACTTCAGGTAGCAAACAAGCTGCAGTTGATTTGCTTCAAGTTCACAATTTGATAACCAGGATTGTTGAGCGGGACTACAAACACCAAAATCACTACAGAAATGCAATATTATCTGCCTTGGATGATTTTCCTGAAAATCCATTGTTTGCTATGCAGTTGTGCGAGGTACAAAAAAACATCAGATTATTATGTATCATTTCATGTTTTTATTAGCAAAGTGTTCTTTGATGGTAAATATTTATTGAACATTTATCATTACAGGTGGAAATCGGGGCTTCTGTTTCAAGTGTTGCAAGGCGACTGTTTGGTACTTTGGAAACACCACTAAAAAGCATTTATGCAGTGTATTTCGAGATGCTAAGAAGCAAGCAAGCCTCCGGCACAAACCAACCTATCAGTACACCGAGGATAGTAAACTTGCTTGAAAGAGCAGTGTCAGCCCATCAATCTAGTGTGTTCTTGTGGAGGTTGTATGCTGCATGTTCCAAAACAAACAGTGACATTCTAATTAGAGCTACATCAAGCTGCTCATGGTCAAAAGCAATTGCCTGTGACCGGATTCGATCTTCCAACCAAAATATTGATGACATATACAAATTTATGAAAGATAAGGGTCTACGGGTCAGAACACCTATTGAGGAAGTCAGGCTGTTACTCACAATGTAACGTTTTGTTATTCCAAATAAAATCTGATTGCTATGATCCAAAATAATATGTAGCAATAAAGTTCATTGAACACTACACTAAGTTGCCATTGGCTAAAATATTAGTATAGAGTTTAATATACATTGCTAAAAAACATTTCAGTTTTTAGTGCAAGAGTTTATTGCATCTCAATCACATACAAAAAGGAAAAAAATAAACTAAAGTACAAAAATAAAATTTAAGTAAAAGTTTCTTCGCTAAGCATTGGTCTACATCATGCACTGCCAGCTCTTATGATTTTGAAAAGAGCGGTTACTTGGCTAGTCTTAATCGCCTCCCTGCATTGAGAGACAACTTGAGTTTGATATTTTCCCACTGCAAATCAAATAGATTTAATTGTTGAAGTTACTTGATTAAATAAAAAAGGTTTCCTTTTTTTAATTATAGAGCCATTTGTACATTGTTATAATACATAAAGTTAAAAAAATTTTCATCTTTTTGATAGTTATCAGTAAGATATTTATAGAGTAAGATAGTAATTCAGTAAGAGTAAGATAGTATTTTGATAGTAATCACATTGATAAAATCTAACCGCAAAATGCCCTACCTCTTAACTGGGAGGCTTTTTGTATGATTTGATTTACAATTTTTAGTGACTTAACAAGTTCCTGGTGGTTTGTTGATCTAACATGATAGCCACTGATCAATTCACGATTTAAGTCCTGTAGTTCAACATATCCTTTTCTCATGTTGGAACTGAAACAAAGGTTCATAAAAATAACTTGATTGTAACACAAAGGGTCATGCAAAAATTACATGTCATCTTGAAGTCTTGCATCTTCAGCCCTTACAACAAGACTTCTTATTAAATTTGAGTGGTCAGTCATTTCAGCAGCTAGTTTTTGATTGACAGCATGAAGATTGTCGACCTGTGCAGCAAGAGATATTAACAAAAACAATGTCCATGAACTAAGCAAAGATTGTAACAAATTTTACTCACTGTGTTCATTATTTCCCCAAGTCGTTCCAAATGCATTGGAAAATGTGCAGTAACTTGAAGATCTTCTAACCTCAAAAATGCTGCAAGTGACTGGATGACTTCACCAGCCAGGTCGATGTTGTCAGTCTTAATGGTGATCTTTAAGGTGCAAATATTGTTTATAGCTTAAACCCTTTTAATCAATCTTCTACCAAACGAAACATCTGCCTAGCAGCCCCGCATAAGTGCTGTCTATGAAGTTACAGTCTGATACCAAATGTCCTTAACAATCACTCACCCTCGTGTAAGGGAACACAAATAGCAGTACAAAAATAGTGTCCTCATTAATAAGTTGAATTTAAGATTTTGTACCTGGCCACTTTCTGTCATTTTAATGATAATTTCTCCACCTCGTAGAGCACGAAATTTGGCATCAATAAAAGCTTCACAATTTATTTCATTTGTTAAAAGAAAATTTTCATTGATCCAGATTCCAATCTGAAAAAGGGAACTCGTAGAAATGTATTTGGGCATTCACACAAGTTTACTTTTCACTACAATTACCCTTTGCATTCTTTCATTGACAGCAAAAGTTACATAGCTCTCGGGCTCCTTCGTTAGGTTCATGTCATAAAGGTAGGAACTAAATGCAGGCAACACATTTGTCACCTCAAAGACATGGAAGTTACAACTGTAAACAAAATTGTTTTACTTTGAAGAAGTGTCAATAGCACATTGTCGGGACTTTGTAATAACAAACCTTCCTGGAAGACTGACAAATGCTTGGATGTGAAGCTCAACCAGAGTATCTTTTACAGGGTAAAGTGGTATTCGAACTTGGTTGTTTAAAGCATTGGAAGATGGGTGCCTGCATGTGCACACATTATTTTTGGTCATTGGTTTATGGGGCTATAAAGTTTAAATGGTTTAAAACAGATTCATACTTACACTATGTGACTTTCTCCATCAAATAAACCTTCTGCAAAAATCACCACCATTCTAACAATAGTTTCTGTGCAAAAATTAGATACAATTACACCAATGTGGCTGTAAAAATTTCCAAATAGATGAATTGTCAGCACTACTCACCATTTGTTGTTGAAACAACAAGTTCAATATGAGGCCTTCCAGTTGTACTAATGGTCAGGTTTGTATTTAGTGATGTGTTAACCTAGAAAATAACCAGTGAAACTTTTGAAGTCACTTCATACAAGTGGTGTACAAATAAATTTAACACACATTTAGTTCTGTGTTGATTTTGAAGGACAAAGTTAATTTGCCAATTTACACTGGGGTCATTTTACAATGTCATTGTTACATAAACACCAGTACTTACTGGAATTATTCCACCCTCAATTTTCTCTGAGGATGTGAGTTGGTTAGCTTTTAGTGGTTCCTTCTCCCTTTCATAATTCTGCAACTCAAGCAGCAAGTTTTGCTTGCTTAAGTTCAAGTCCCTCATGTCAGTTGTTGCCCTGTTGGCGTCAAGTACGCGAATTCTGCTTTTATCACTTTGGTATCCACGAACTTCTCCATCCACTGAACAACAGATAAGCTGATCTTTCCCATCCAACCTGGCCAGGACATAACATTATTTAAATTTAGAAAAGCATAGGTTGTTATGTGGTTTTGTTAATTAATTCTAAACAAAAAAATTACAAGTTTCTTTTAAACTAGACATATTGCAAACATATTTCATGTTACAGACAATCTACAAAAGTTACCTGTAGTCTGCATCCACCATTCCAGCAACTGCACTTGTCATGTTGTCTTTAAATATTATTTCACCGGTTGCATTGCTTCGTGCATCAATCTGTAAAATAGATATGCAAACTTACAGATCGCTGGTTTGCCAACTGTTGATTCAATCCCATAACATTCCAAATTACATACCTGCAATTTAAAATACGACATGCTAATGGTTAATTAGATTTACCTTGCCATTTGACCATCCTGTTATAAGTTCAGGAATTCCATCTCCATCCAAGTCAAAGCTGTGTACTGCCATAACCTGGTTTTTTGACTGGAGCAAATATTTAAACAATTTTTAGACAGGAAACAACACCACACAATAAGCAAGTAGACCACAATAGAAAATTTACCTTAATTCTCCAATATCTGGCTGTTCTGTCATACACCCCAACAGTACCATTGGCAAGGGCATAACCAAAGCGACTTCCAGAAATTGAACACAGCCCAGTTATAGCCTTTAACAATGCACAAGTTTGGTCATCCCAAAAATAGTACAATATATTAACATTATTTTGACCATTACCTCGGTTTCTGTCATTTCAGCAATTATTTCATCACCATGAAACACTCTTATATCATAATCTTCTGATCCAACCAAAAGCTGGAAACCAATGTGTATGTTACAAGTCAATGTCAAAATCACCAACATATGCAAACGATACGTACCTCATTGCTGCCATCATTTGTAAAATCTGCAAAGGCCAGTGATGAAACCACATCACCAGTCACCTGAACAAATATTATGGGTAAATAAAAATACACAAACCAGTTTTAATTACAATAACATACAGTCCAAAACACATCTTCTCCCGTGTCATCAAATCCCTGCAAAGTACAATTGCCACCAGCAACAACAATTGGTTTGTCAATGTTTGGCATATTGCCTATTACAAGGCTGTTCACTCCATCTGGTACCTAAGTTAAGACATTTTGAGAGCTGTTACTTAGCTACAAGCCTAAATATAACAATGCTTCATGTGTGTGCATAGTACCTCTTTGTAAAACAAATCTTTGTTGTCATGAACATCATATGCCAATAGGTTGGTTTGAGTGCCAATACACAATGCATCCCTGTTGTTTGTTGTGTCAAGAAGTCCAGCACAGACTGCACTTACCGACTGATTAATGCTGAGGAGGCTGATGTCTGAGTCATGAACTGCAAGCCTTCCTCCAGCAATAGCTTGGCTGTGAGGATTGTGAACAAATACCTGAAACCAAATTTGTTTAAATAGAAAACAAAAAAGCAAGTACGTTTATGTATGTTAATAAATCTTTTTAGTGTACAAAATGTCAGCAATGCTCAAATTTGGACTATAAAAAAAGAAAACTATGTGCATAGATTTGTTGAATCTTTTTCATTGACATTGCTGCAGCAGTAGTAAAATGATTTTTCAAAACACTTGCAACACATACTTTTGATGCAGTTGTTCCACATGTTAAACAAGGATGAAGTCCATCATATTTCCCAACTGTTACCATTCGGGGATGAATCTTGTGCTTAATTTTCAGTGTAAATATTGGTACTAACATTTTTTTGATTTTTCAGAAAATCTAGTCACAATTGTTTATTATGAAACTTATGAAACGTTTTATAAATGAGCGCTATCAAGTTTGGGTGTAAACAAACTGTTTTACTGTGAAATAACAAATTAAAATTCCCGTTGATAATGGAAGCATGTGAATATTATTTAAAAAGTTCGGCAAAAGTTCTTTTCACCCGAATATGCAGGTGGCATTCTCCAAGACAACGTATATTACAGACATTAGTACAAGTAAAGTAAGCATATATTGCGTTCGTTCGACAGTGATATGCCTTTGGAATTCAATCATTTATATGGCTCAAATGGCTTCATTCGCGCTGCTTTGGTCAAACACGTTACCGTTTAAAAACGCAATACGAACTAAAAAATTAATAAAGGACGCGTTTTATCTCCAAGGGGTTATTTTCATTATTCACGCGTGACTGCACAAACATAACATGGTATCCTGAACAAAACTATTTCTATTCAAATTCTATATTTTAAACAGCACCGACCAGTACTACTCAATACAATTCAGTTTTACGTACATTACATAATTATTTGTATTTTCACAATCATAAAACCATTTTTGGAAGATAGACGTTTCGTCTCTCCTCTCTACAAAAGATAAATTATGTACAGTTGACAAGTGAAGTGAACCGTGGAGAATCAATGAACCACGAAAAAAAGACTGTTCTTCAAATTTCAAAGGACAAAGTATATTGCTTTCTTAAAAAAATTGTAAAATTGGTAAAATATTACTTTTTTGAAAAAGGGCTGCCCTGCATGCTTTGTTCGCTGTTCGGTCGATGATTTTTACATTTCTTGTTTAGGCTCCATCTGCAAATCGGTTTTAAAACGCTTGTCCACCTGGAAAAGAAGTCCAATACGTAGAGTAACCACAATAAAGCAGCGCAAATATGTACTTAACACACAATTGGTGTTCTTGCCACGAAAGCCAGGTAGCCTATTAGTTTAACGTATCGAGCTGGTGTCGGATCCCGTCGCAACTGCGATATATTTAAAATCTACAAGTAGCTATAACACCACTCAAAGATCCTTAACCCCATTGTTCTTTGTGATGTAATGCTTTGCTGACGACATCTTAAGTTCACTTGTGCGGTCGCTCGGTGAACGTTGAATCTCAGCAAGTGTTTGCAATGGACTTAAAACTGCGAGGTTTGTGTTGCCTTAAGCAAACGACGATTGTTATCGTTGACTGGTATCCGCTACACAGGAATCGGGTCAAATATAGATAGATCTGTTGCTGTTTTCCAATTTAAAGGAATTTGCCAAGATAAAAGGTAAGAGCTTGCTTTGTTGTTATTTTCTTTCTTGTCTGTGCAGCTTGGTTGCGGCTAATTTAATTCCACACTAAAGTTATGAACGCCACAATAAAAAGGGGGATGGAATTTCACACCATTGTTTATGAAAATTGACTTCTCGTGGTCACACATGTAGCGCCACTCCTTCTTTGTGTTGCCCGTACAGACGATGACAATAGGCTTACAAGATAAGGGAAACTTTTCTGATGTTCATCGTGTAATTAATTGCTGTACTTTGTCAGGCACATTGAGGTACAATATACGTCGCGGCATAATTTGATTTATTGTGACACGAGTTTTTATGTGTCAATTTTGTGATGAACGGATCATGCTACTGTCATCGGTCTGTGTAAAATATGTAGTTCACTGTAGTTACACCAGAGAACAGTAGAACCTTGACGCGTTAGCAATATGCTTGCAATTGTTCCCAGTGGCTACAAAATGAACAGGTAAAATTGTTTCATGTACTTATGGTTTTGATCGTTTTTACCAAAATACATGTGTGCTGTTCCAGGTCAACCCTTGGAATCAAACGTCCTGGAAAACCTGATAAACCACAAGAAGCAGCCGAAGACAACGACATCCTTCGAAGGGCTTTGGCCGAACTGCGTTCGCGAAAACAGTTGTCTGTGGACATGACCTTGGCAAGTGATGTCACCAATCCCAGAAACTGGTATCATAACGCCGATTCCGTGAGACAAATCATGCGCAGAGTTTGCGAGTTAAACGAGTCGGCTGTCAAGCAGGAATCTACACCAACTAAGCTTATTTCGATCAAGGGCAAAAAGAAGTCTTTGAAAGCAATCATGGAGACTGAAGACTCGGGTTGGTATATGTTAAAGTCAGACAAATATCTTGTGTACGTCAATATAGAGCTGTATTGATCCACAATATTTACTTGTATAAACTTATTTGTATTGGCCATGAAGTACATTTATTCGTTGTGTTGTGGTGCACGTTAAAGGGNGACTCGGGTTGGTATATGTTAAAGTCAGACAATTATACTGTGTACGTTAATATAGAGCTGTATTGATGCAAAATATTTACTTTTATAAACCTATTTGTATTGTCCATGAAGTACATTTATTCGTTGTGTTGTGGTGCACGGTAAAGGGACTCTGAATCTCTTGACATGTGTCTTGTTTATGCTAAAAAGGTGCGAAAATTGTCAAAAATAGAATAGTTGCTAAAGGTTCGTTGCCTTTCTTATCAACAGTTTCGGGAAATGGAAACGAATCTTATTTTGAGCCTGGATCTTCAGACATCATACATTACACACACTCTGAAAAGGTGAGGGTACCAACACAATACAGTGACGACACTGATACGCAATCTGAGATGAAGGTAGTTATCACTAAAACCAGCTACGGCGCCACACAAGCAAGTAACAATCAACTGAGATCTACAAAACGTGAAGGTCAAGTTGAATCAAAAGTTCGAGGTCGATCAACGCACAGACTGCCAGGTAGCCTAAGAAACGAAAATATTTCATGAGTTGATACGAATAGAATCGAATTACAACGGATGTCTGTTATGTTTTTTAATTGAGATTATGTTTTTTTAGACTTGCCAATGTTTGCGACCACCAAAGAATCCTGCTCCCCGTCAATCACAGAAACGCCTGAACCAAAGAAAGTGAAACTACCAATTCTCGGAAAAAGCATGGCTCAAAAGGTATTGTGTTCAACCTCTACCTTAGGTATATTTTACGTTGTAGAAATCAATCAAATTCCAACAGTCACTCTGGCGACAAACAGTGAAATGAGTGCCACAGAGAATAAAGAGAAGAATTGCATTCGAGCAAATAAAAACCTCTTCTTTGTGTCACGTTCAAAATAACGCTTGGCAAACAAAGTCTAATCGTATCGATTTGGCTGCGTTTCGGGTATTTGTAATGCAGTCTTTTAGAACGAAGAGCAAAAATGCTAGGCTTTTTTATGTTAGGTTTTAGACAAAACATTATAATGTAGCACTTGCATTTTTTTGTTCATTTACAGATGCTTTGGTGTGGGGCATGGCGTTATTGGTGTGGTTCATGGTGTAACGGGGATTTGCTAAATATCATGGGCAACGAGTATTAAAGCTGAAGTAGGGTTTAGTCATTTTGTAACAAATTGACAAAAATCACTGCTTTTGTAGAATGAAGAAGACGTTTTCACCAGGCCACTAAAGGGCGACATCAAGCGGATTATTCTAGGTTTGTATGGAGAAAGTTTTGACCCCAATTCGTCTGGCCACTACACGTACAAAAAGGCTGGCGTGTCTAAAGACAATCGAGATGAATCGCCCGTCCACCAGGTCGTGCCAGCATTCGATGAACGACCACAAAACGCCTCGTCGAAAACGCTGGCTATGTTCCAGCATAAACCTACTGCCGATATCGTAACGCGTACAGCTGCCACTAGAAGAAGGTTCGTGTATTAGTAATGTAATAGAAAATGGTGTATTTATAACCCACAACTTGGTGCACTGTTTTACTATCCTTTTTGTTTGAAGCGACGTATAGAGAATAAACAAGGTTTGAATACAAGATTTGCAATTAATTACGCCACACATGTCTTACGTCACTTGCTTTTCTGACTAAAACCGACATGAACTGTCGATATTAATAATTTTGAATCACGTTAATTATCGTTGCATTACAATCATTTTCAAACTGCAAAATTATTCCCTGCTGACTTTGAGTTTCTCTATTCCGAAAATTTCAAAAATAGATGTGTAAAGATATTGAACTGGAATACATGACCGAAAGCCCCCTGACAGCATTCAATGTTTAATAATAAAACAAAGTGTGGTATTGTAAACTACTTAATTGTAAACTACAAACAATCTCCGTAAATTTCTCTTAAACAAAACTTTTTGCAATCTTTACGTTCCCAGAAACAGACAGACAAAGTCTCTAAAGCAGATTCGCAGCAGCGACGAAAACATAGAAGAAGTTAACATGTTCCCCTTTCAAATAAGTAATTGGACGCCACGCGAAGAAGAAAAACATTTGTTTCACAAACAACTCAAGCTCTATCACCAACAAGTTGCCCAGGAAAATATCCACCTGCTTGAAAGAGATTTCCTTTATCGGACTTTTCCAACGGTTCGTAAATCCCATCTACTTCAATTAAAGTCGAGATAAAACTTTGTGGTTGCACTGAAATGCCTTGTACTATTAAACACCGTAGTTTTACTTTTTAATGCATCTAACATAACTAAGAACAATGGCAAAAAATATTTCAGTTTCAAGATACGAAAAACGTAATGGAGCCCTAAATTGTCGTAATTTTGCCATACGTTTTATCTTGAGTAGGCTGCAGGTGCATTTGCATAGTTTATGTACCAATTTAAACGTTAAACATCAAAAAAGCATACTGCGTCGGCAGTTGGTCCATTTAAATGATGCATATGTTATGTTGGTATGCAGCATCCAAACACGGCAGCGGCATTCACAAAACGGAATAAGCCTCCAGACAACTTGATAATCAACCCGAATACGCACGAAGGCGACATAATGACCCCAGACGCTGATCTAACTTATATTCCAATGATCGCCGACCTCGATCTGAAACTGAAGAAAAAACGGGATCGCGCGAATGAGAGGCGGCGACGTTTGGATAAAATTAAGGAAATGAAACGAGTTCGAAACCCGCATTTGGAAACTGTCCACCCGAAACCACGAAGCCTTGCCCAGCTAATTGACGACCAGGTAGTATAACAACATAAAATAAATAACCTTTGTATGCAAACGTTCATCCACTGGATAGAATATTTTTAGCGAACAACATTTTTACGTGATTCAGTTGTTTTTTTTTGTTTTTTGTAGCGGTTCACACATGAAATGGGAAGAAATAACCTTTTGACGCACAAGGTTCCTATGGAGACTAAAGTGTACAAAATATTTGGCGAGCGCAAATTTAAAAAGCACATGACAGGAATGGAAAGCAATCAGTTGACCGATTCCAACAAGCTTTTGTCCCCATTGGATGCTCCGTCCGATTTTAAAGTGAAAGAAGTGTGTTAGTTGTAAAAAACATTGGTTGTCGCAGTTTCGCAGTTGTGATTAAAATAAAGTTTATTTGAAAAAATTGAACCCGATTTTGCAATTGCTGATGGTGCAAAATAGAATCACATAAGGCTTGTTTGAGTGACCTTATGCTTGAATAACCTAAAACGTCACACTGTATGTTTTCAGCCCCTAATTTTATCTTAGATTATTTGAAAATTATTAACGTAATAAATAAACATAAAACAATGCATAATGGGTATTCGTACTCGGGAGTGTATGGGTTCGAAGCACTTGAAAAAAAAGTAGCGTCCAGCGCATATCACCAGGCAGTTTCTCGCTGTACTGCTAAACACAGATGCTAATTTGTCTCGTTTGTTGATTACGTTGATTACAATTAACCACGGTTAAGCCGAACACCGTTGATCCGGATCTTCGCATAATCCAAATAAAATCGGAGGTACAAATTATTTCCATTGTTTTTCTCAACAAAACGCTTCGGTTAATCCGGATCTCCGCCTTATCCAGATGAATTTGTCGGTCCAATCGAGTCCGGATTAACCAAGATTTACTGTAATTCTATTGCTGTTTAGAACAATGTTGTAAGCCATCGCTTTCAACACAAACTTGGTCTGAAATCTGCGGCTGATATCTTTGTGTTGGCAAAAATGTAGTCCACAAAAATTTCCCAAAGGTCAAAGCAAAACAGTCAGGCTACGTGCAAGTTATAATTGTAGATAAAACAGCCCAAACTCACACACTTTGTCTAAATTATACGACATATTTTACTGAGGTTAATGTTTCGGACAGTAACTATTATAGTGTTATACATAGTAACGAAAACAAAACTTAAATGCAATGTTACAATAGTTTCTTGGTAAAGGTTCGAAAGGATATTTCGAAAGGATTTTGAAAGTGATTCGAATGTTTGAGTAAAATGTTAAAACTGCTTCAAATTGACGTTAATATTTTAACAGCCCTTACAAACATTTTTGTTGCATTACCAAACCACGGAACCACGTGTTGGTACTTCGCCAGCAAGGCAATTTTGCTGACACGATCCTCCACTAGGTGAAGATGATAAGGAAATTTTTGTCGACAACGATTCGTCCATCGCCATCATACCGGTTGAACAATCTGCTATCCTACTGTTAAACGTTTCAGTTAAATTCCTGAAAAGTGGACGAAAGGGATCAAATAAGAACATGGTAACCCACTTTTTCCCACGTCAGTGGAGAATAGAAAAGTCTTACACATGATAAACAGTACAACCTAGAAAAAAAAGGCGAGGAACCTGCCAATGTCGTGGAAGATATCATCCGCAATGATTTTTATGTGTTGAAATTTGTCAGTAAACTTTTATCAATTGCATATATTTTAATACGTGATAAACCGCCATTTTATTGTTAGGGTTGCAAATTCGACATACAATTCAACGTTTGTGTATCTGTTTTCCCGACGTCCTGTAGTACATTTGGACTGTTGAACTATTCTGCACTAAAACTCTGGTACGCTTCATTAACTCATTTTCCCAACAACTGCATATTTTCATTTCAGAGAACCATACAATGGGTGTAAAATAATGACACCCTTATCTTTTAACAGACGTTCCACAGTGTTTGTACCAGATAAAATTGGTCCTAAATGTGATTTGAAAATTGAACCAAAACAAAAAAGCCCCTTTAGAATTTAGAATTTAACCTTGTGTACATGCCGCCTTTTGAATAAACCCACGTGAACACATTTACTGGGCAACCACAGTTTTTTACCTTTTTATGTATTTTTCATTTTATATTTGTTTAACAAAAAATATTTGTCATTTTGTTGTCAGACTATTGCTTGTTTGACATTTTGAGAAACATTTTTGAACATTTTTTTATTTAATATGTAACTGTATTCAATTTTATATGTCACAAAATATGTTCCTGCCGGCAGGGTAATTTCAGCGCCTGAGCAAATGCGTTTTAAAAAGATAAAACTTCGGACGGTAATTTGCGTCCCTATGAATAGCTGCAGCTTTTTGCCAAAATACGAAACAAACGATAAATGAAGTTGCCGATTTGAAGATTTATAAGTTGCAACAAAATGGACATTTCTTTTTCATACTGTGACATTGTTTGGAAATGTTGCAGATTTGGTGTTAACTTATTGTTCAAAACAACCATGTTGTAAATTTAACTGGTGTGCAAGACCAGTGTTCGCACAAATTGGCAAGTTTAAAGGGTCCCTGTTCTGTCCATTAACGTATTTGTCTTAAGATGGGAAATGCTCATGCGGCATCCTGGCCATGGGCAAGTTCACCAGAAACCCCGAAAGAGCCTGAAATTGGTACTCTAAATTCTTGTTTTATATTTATTATTGTACTATGTCAAAATGTTTTAAAATAATTTTGATTTCATACGATTATTAGTTACCCCAAAGGGTTTTATCATGCAATTGCAAAAAAATTACATCTAGTGTGTTAAAATTGGATTACCAGTATGGATATATGTTTTTAATGAATGCTATTAAATATTAATTTTTTGCCGAAAGTCAGTGTGGCAAAACTTGACCACAAGCAGGTATAACTATACATTAAGAAATCAACAGATATATTGATTTTTAAAACTAGTGTACAAAATATTTGTCAAGCGCAAATTTAAAAAGCACATGACAGGGATGAAAAGCAATCAGTAGCCAGTCTGCAGAATATGGCAGTTCTCGACAAGATCTCGGGCATGTAAGACCGAAATGTCCCACGTGCGCGACCCCTAATCCGCGTGCAAGACCAACAAGTCGGTGCAAATATATTTGCAAAGTAACAACAAAACAAGCAGAATCCCTGCCAATCCAGACTCCTTTACAATGGTATCCGTTAATATGTCGAAAAATATCCTGAATCAGTGTGAAATTACCCGATTCGTCATGAACATAAAAAGCTCCATGTTTACAGTGTTTTTAATTGATGAAAGCGGTAATTTAGCTGTTATTCATCGACTGTTTTATCTTTTGACCTTCGCGTGTAAAGAAAAAAATTCGTGTGCAGTCAAAAAAAATCGGCGTGCAAAAAAAATTTTGAAAAACAACTTGTGCATGCAGCTGCCCTACTCTGCAGACTGAATCAGTAGGACCGAAATTTCCAATCTAAAAAAGTCTTAAACTTAAATGAGCTGATTTTAATTTTATTAATTTCACAAGTGAAAAAACAAAAAATGGAGAAAACCTGAAACCAGAAAATTATTACACTGATGAAAAGCAAGTGTCTTGAAATATTCTATAACGTTAACCAAAATTTTATCAGCAATGTTTTTTCTTTGCAGTAGCACCTGTTTCCAGTGCAGCAGTTGATCCTCTACCAGTTGCTCCTCCACCAGTTCAGTCAGTTACTCCGGTGCAGTCGACATCTTCTGTAGACCCAACTTCCTCACCAGCTGATGCGACAAATAAACCAACTTTAGGAAGTTTTGAAGACCTACATAAGCCATGCAAAGGTAGTTTTGTAACTTCTTAGAAAAGTAGTTGAAGTCATATTGTGTTACTACCTTTTTGACATTAGACCCCTGGTAATGTAGTTCCCTCTAGTGGGGGTTTAAACTTTGGCCAAATCCAATGAAATTTTAATATACTTCAATTAGGTGATTGTGGTTTGTTGTTTAATTGATTTGATTAGATCGAGGCAGTTCGTGGAACATGGCGATTTGGTGCTTCAAATTTTGGTGATGTTTAAGCCTGTTGGTTACCACATTGGCACCATAAAAATAATCAAATTATGAAGCAATGTCCAAATAACATGAAGTTTCAACGATTTGTGGGACATGTTGTTGTGGTGTTTTGATTGCTGTATTTAAGCCAATAGGCCCAGCAGTTGATCTGTTAGTCGCCTAATTTTATAGTCATTTTGTTTTATGTAGTTAGTGTTGTAATTTCCAGCTTATTAAACATACATAACATGTAAAATTTATCTAAAATATCTTCTGCTACAATTTTTAACCTTGCATGTGCATACCTGCCTGCAGAAACAATTATGCCATTAAGCTAAGTTTGTTACTATAGAAAAATAACATAGTGTATGAATCCCTTTCAAATTGGGTTAGGTAGTACATCTGTCGAATGACAATAAGGCAAAAGTCACCCATTTTGTGTAATAACTCTGTTATTATGAGTTTTGTGTAACTTTACCTCTGGACATTTCTTTGTTTGAATGATGTGTTCTTTTACATTTCTAGTAACTTTATTTCTGGTAAATACAAAACAAAACTCAAATTGTTTATCACTTTAGGGAGAGCTAAGCTTAATTGTCAGTACCCTGAATTTAAAAAAAATTAAGTTCCTGGGATTTGGAACAGTAGTTTGGCTAAAAAATCTGAACAATAGGCTTTTAAATGGAAATATTAGCAGAAACTTTGATGGTGCAGTATCTTTATTTATGTAAATGTAACTAATTTTTGTTGTTACGTTGTTTTCATATCTCACATCGCATTTTCGTATAATACTAAATCTAACATTTGATTGTTATTTAGAACTTGCTTTACAACCATATGAAGGGCTCCGATTTATGGTAAACAAGGGCCTGAGTTCCCATTTTCAGGTAACATTTTTGTTAAGTAGGCTAAACACAAAATAGTGCAAATGTACTGTGAAATTCTGTATTTAAGTAGCATGTAAACATCACTTATTCACATTGTATTGTAAATTATGTTATTACTATTTTAGGTTCAACATACAGTGCACTTAAACAATGAAAAGTCAAGTTATAAGTTTGGATCCACATTTGTAGGATCACAGCAGCCATCTCCAACTGAGGTAACAGTGTTGTATCAGGATATCCCCAAAGGCATGAATTATTGGGGTAAAATCGTAGATAGCGATGGGAATATTGCCATATGTTACTTTTATGTGATTT
The DNA here is from genome assembly GCA_008931825.1 of Phallusia fumigata. NCBI lineage: Eukaryota > Metazoa > Chordata > Ascidiacea > Phlebobranchia > Ascidiidae > Phallusia > Phallusia fumigata. Next base: position 9,911 of record QXVZ01008495.1, on the reverse strand, counting down.
TGTTGGTTTAAAACTGGGGCAATTCTTTTTCTTAATCCAAACATGATTTTGCTGTTCAGGCATATCCTGTAATGATCGGAGAGATGTCCAATGAAGGTAATCTTCAGGCGCAGTTCATTCATCAAATTGGTAGTTGGATGCGACTGAAGTGCATTGGGCAGGTAATTGTTGCTTGTCAAATGTTTTATGTGGACAAATATAACAACATAAATTTTGTTTTAGATGGTTGGTCCGAAGTTTCAATCCATTCAGATCGGAACTGATTTTTTTTTGAAAGATTCCACCATATCTGTTGTGACCGCAGACCCTGACCCTTTAAATGGCACAGGTAGTCATGTTCCTTTATTATGTTTGACCTGTTTCTGCTCAGGAGTTGGTGTTATATCATTACACTTAAATGTATGTGTAAAGTTTAAATCCTTGCACAGGTATGCTCATCGTTCATTACTTGCAAGCCATTACCCCCAGATTGTCGATGGGCTCTGAACTACTTTATCAACGTGGTGGCGGTCGACAGCAAGCGATGATAACACTTGCTGGTCGTTACCAGAGTGAGTTTTAGTTGTTCATTTAAATCTAAAACATAAACTTACAGTGTTTCGCTGTTGGAGCAGCTAAAGACTGGCAACTAGCCGCAACGCTAGGTATGGCTGGACTTCACGCAAGCTTCTATCGCAAAGCAAACGAAAACGTCCAAGTGGGAGTAGAATTGGAAGCCTCATTGAAAACCATGGAAAGCGTTACCTCACTCGCGTATCAATTTGATTTACCAAAAATGAATCTTCTGTTTCGAGGTAAGTGTTACAAAACTGATTTTTACGTTTTGCTGGATTTTGTTTGAATGTAAGCCTGAATGTCTTCAAGACTTCACCTTTAAAATGTAAACGCTGTGATTTCATACTAAACAACACGGTCTGATTGTACTCCTAATATGCGACTGTTTCGTATTTTGCAGGCATGCTTACCTCGGACTGGACTATCGGAAGTTCCTTGGAAAAGAAATTAGCGCCACTTCCTATTACCCTTAACATGACGGGCACGTACAACATAAAAAAGGACAAGGTTGCTGTGGGTTTGGGTGCTGTGTTGGGCTGATGAAAGAAGCATTTACACCTTGGCCGCGAATTAGCGGTTTACATCAGCCCAATTGGCGAGGTGTTCACAAATCGTTTTGACGAGTTTGTGATGCTGAAGTACTTCTGAAACGTTGCAAGTTGTAACAGTTTGTTTTGTAGCAACGATTGTTATTCAAATGTCGCTTATAGGTAATATTCTTGCTGCGAATTTACACTCACGGTTATGCAATTTCAACCAATATTTGTGAACTGAACCGTTGCCGTTTTTTAATTTCGACCAAAAATAGAAATGGTTTGCGTTTAAAACGAATGCATTTGTTGCCAAAAAAACATTTGGTTTAGGGATGGAAGAAGATGCTCGCTAAAGTTAGGCGCTGACGTTAAGCAGATAATGCACTGAATAGTAAAAAAACTAACATGTTCTGTTTGTGTCCAACAGATCTAATCAAATCGTTAGCAGACAGTATTTTGGTTGATCTCTGTAGTGATAGTATAGCTACGCCCTAAATTCTGCTTTTAAGTACATTTTTTATTCCAATAAAGCTAGAATCAAAAGCATCATGACCCTGGTCACGGGGCTAATGCAGGAAAGAAAATCTAAATGTACTATGTCTCTTCATTTGCATTCGTCGGCGCGCTGGTCAAATAGTATCTCGTATTCTCATGGTTGAACAATATGATGCCTGAATTTCGCTGCAAATATAGTCATAAATTTGAACTTCAAACCTTGGGTTATAATTTGCGGCTATGCGGGGGTAACATTTTTCAACAGCTTTTTGCAAACCTTTTGGGGCAAAATGTGAAGAGTCAAATTCATTTGGGTTGGTACGTCGTCATTGGGAAAACAAATCATTGCATCATTTTAGCAAATTTTATTGCTGGTACAAAGTAACAATAACATTGCAGCCGCGTTTTTGCCCCCATTAAATTGGGGACAGTATTGTATAATGTTGACTATTACAAATACAAAAACCTGCAGACCTGAATGGTATTATTAAATCAGACGTATCACTTGTCCGAGAAAGAAGTCTACATGGATTTATTATCCGTCCTGTTTTACATTACTTACCAGCTGCATTTGACGTTGTTTGCCGAGAAAATATGACATAAATCAATAATACCTGCCAAGCCCAATTTACGCTCTGGTGCACTTCGCGTCACCCAGTTGCTCGATGTTGATAGTACAAGTGTGATAAAAAATGCATATTATTAAACGTCATTTATTTCCGCAAATATTTGTTTCCGCACAGCAGCATGACCAACTGCAACGCTTGTAACCATCGCTTTGCAAAAGTCCGCATCTTCCGTACCAGTGGATCACAACCCTTTAGTTCTGGCTTGATGGCCCCTTTTTGATGCCGACAAAATAGTCGCGGACCTCTGAAAATATGTCAAGAAGGCATGGCTTGTGTTTATTGCTTTGTAAATGCATTCCCTTTATGTCTCTTTATTGCACCAATCGTAAGCAAAACTATAATGACAGACAAGCATTAAGATAAAACCAGCAGCTGCCTGTGTTTTACGTTGCAATCTTTGTATGTTACATCACAGTATCTTTACACGTCACACTGCAATATTGTTTACCATTTATGTTTTCAGCCCTATTGCAACAAGCGAAAATATTTTACGAAAATCGTGATTTATTAATCCAAGAGCGCGTATTTAGAGGTCTCCGCGGACACCCTGAAAACTCTTTGTGGACCCCCGGTTAAGAACCACCGTTATACACCGTTAACAGCTGGTCGACTTGTTTGACTCGAACGACGTAAAATGTCAGTTGCAGCTGTTTGGTTGTGATGTTTGATGGTTTGCGAGTATATGGGCGCAACCTGCAGGCCTTGCACTTTGAACAGGGCGTGTTGGCCGCGTGATTACAACAAACTGCAGCGGTCGCCGTGGGGCGTGCAGGAGCCAAGGGTCACGCGCACGCGTATTGCCACGCTCTAGTAGATTTGCCGCTTGTTGACGAAGAAGTTCTTTGTAGTTGTACGCAGCGGTTTGTTTGGTACTCGCTCTTTAGCAACTTGTCTGTGAAGTGTTTGTATTAGGTAGATTGGATTATATCTGCTGCAAAATTTTCAGACAGCTTTGTTTCATCTCTCAATTCATCAAGTAAAGATGGCAAGAATTCCTCCTGTCGTGGCGTGCTTACGTTCTTGTGGTTGCAGCACCAGTAGCAAGTACAGAAATAATATGTAAGTATTTTATTTGAAATAAAAAAGTTTTAGTTTGCCCACTACTGTTTTCTGAAAATAAACTTATGTGTTGTATATATACCTACATTAATAGATTTTTAGTCCCGCATTTTTTAGGATTTTATTGGTAAGATTGTTTACATATATGAGTTGACCTTACGTTATTTTTCAGTTACAAATATTCAATGCTGGTACTGACATTTTTCTGCTACATGTCTTACCACATAAGTCGCAAACCATTGAGTATTGTTAAGGTTAGTGTGTGCATTTTAAGTTGTGATGCTGTTGTTTGCAATGAAAATTGTTTAAAGTGGTTGTCACTTACCGTTGTGTTGTATAAGCCTTGCTTGTTTTCTCATTTAAAATCACGGTAATGCTTAAAATATAATTTTTAGTGCACAACTATGGATTTTAAAATTTCCTGTACAAAAGTTTTCTGGGCGGTAAAGTTCTATAACAATACATTAATAGAAAATAAATCTTGAAATGGACAAGCAAATTTACTTGAACAAAGAATAGGCAATCCTCTATGCTGCAACTTAAGCTTGTTTGGCAGAAGGATTGAACCGTTTTTATCAATTAAAATTATAAATTACCAGATTCATAGCCTAAATTACAAAAGTTCTTCGCACAAGTACTTGACATTTCAGTTTGCATTAAATCGGAGATTATGGTTGCAAATCTCAACCTACCTTGTTTAATGTCAAAATGCAGTGTTTGTGTTGAGACCCCTGGCTATAAACTGGTAAAACTGTTTTGTTAGGGTGAACTACATCGAAACTGTTCGGCAATCAATCCAAAAGAATATAATTCCTGGTGGCGCCTCAACCAAAACCCAGTGTCAGATTTTGTCTTGTACTCAAATCAGTCCAATGGAACATGGTGTGACTTCGCCCCATTTGGTAAATAAAAAAGTTGCAAAGGCTGTTAGCAATTACTTGATGACATTTCTTTTTACAGATAAGAACAACTACAAATCTTTGTTTGGTGACTTGGACTATGCATTTTTAATTTCTTATGCCTTGGGAATGTTTTTCAGGTGTGGTTTTAATTCTATTCAAAACATGGATGCTGTATAGATTGTTTAACCTTACTGACAATAGGTTCTTTTCAGCAAAAGTTATATTACCTGTTTTTAAAATTTGAACTTTTTTAGTGGAATGATCGCTGAACGAGTGTCGTTGCGATACTTTCTTAGCACTGGCATGATACTAAGTTGCATTTTCACTGCCATGTTTGGCTTTGGCTATTTCTTCAACATTCATTCATTGACATTCTACGTGTTTGCCCAGGTGAGTAGTTATAGACATGTCTTTGATAACTAAATTGTAAAACAAACATGCAAAAGCAATTTTCACTTACATATGAGCAAACTTGGTTGTGTGATATATGTTTTTCATTTTAAATTTTCTGACATACTGCCTGAAAGCCTCAAGTTAACCGTAAAACTAAAAAATGGTAATATATTTTTTCCCTGATTGCTTTAAATGAAAAAGTATAAACTAAGTGTAGAAGGCATATGGCGATAATATTTGTAATTAACCTATTTTTTCAAAGACACCTTTATCTCATAGGTTTTAAACGGACTGGCTCAAACTACAGGTTGGCCTGGTGTTGTTACCTGTGTGGGAAACTGGTTTGGGAAACATCAGTAAGTTTTCCTTCTGCCTTTCAACCCAGAAATCTGTGGTGAAAATGTTGCAATGTGTCTTGGCATACTTTAGCCAACATGTTGCATTGCTTTGTCCCGCTTTCACTTCCTGGTGTTTTGTAGGAGAGGTTTGATCATGGGCATATGGAACTCTCACACATCGTTTGGAAACATCATTGGTTCAGTCATTGCTTCTTCATTTGTTGGATGGGCATGGGGATATTCATTTGTTGTGCCTGGAATCATTATTGGCGCCCTTGGGGTGTTGACATTTTTTACTCTTGTGGAACGTATGTTAGGTTTTGTTTTAATTAATGAATACTGGAAGTTGTAGTTTAAACAGACAAGTATAAATTGTTTTTGATATGAGTGTTAGTCTACTTTACAACATGTTAAAAATTAAAATGTCACTTGTAAATTGCAAAATTTCTCAGAAAATGTCAAAGAACAAAACTATAACAAATAATGAAAAATAGTTTAAATGTTAATGAGTTTACTTACAACAACATGTTTTTTTACTCATTAAAACAAAATGTGCAGACCCAGAAGACGTGGGAATTGTATGCCATGAGCATTCTGAAGCAAAGTATCACCGTATTCCTGATCATGAGGTTTGTATAGAGTGCATCCAATCCACTTCGTTACAGGTTTGAGTTGGTTTTCTTTGAAACACTAACTAGCCAGCCTCAAACGCTATTGACAAGCATGCTGATATTAACAAACATGCATTTTTTGCTGGGGTAGGTACAATACTTTTCTGTTCACATCAATTAATTTTGTTGCGGCTTTAAATAGTTTTGCATCTGTGCATGTTTGCAGTTTTTTACAATGAAAATTCATCTGCTAGTGGAACTGCTGACATTGTGAAAAAGCAAGTTCTGGTCTGGTGATTTTGAAACCGACACCTGAATCTTAAGCAGTGAAACAACTGTCTTTACAATTTTTTTTACTGTGAAAATTGACATGCTAGTGGAATTGCTGACATTGTGTTGTATCACAAACACTTTTTTAGTAATGGTTGGGATTTTAGCTACATCCCATTTGTTTTGTTTCAGTAGACAATGTAAAATGCCACATGCATGCCTTGAGCACTTTGTAATGAGAAATGCTGTTGTTTTTCAATTGTTAAAACTTCTGAACAATAAATCCGTAAATTGTCATACAGAACAGTGATGTTGAAGTGACCAAACATCCTGAAATGCATGGAAGCCATGTTACACACCAGCAGTACCATAGCATTCGCACTGAAGACAACAATTTAAATGTTGCTGTGGACAGTGGATCAGTTGAAGATGCTGCAAAGGGTGAAGCTATTGGATTTGTTGGTGCCCTCAAAATACCTGTAAGGACTTTGGTTTGTTCTGAATGCTTTTTAGAACGAACTGTGTTAAACTAGTCACCAGATGGATTTACAAGCTAGCACTTGGCAAATGAATTGGTTTAAACACACTTTGATAAATGTATGGAAAATTTAACAAAATAATTGTACTTGTAGACATGAAAAACCTGAACAATATGGGGGCATAAAGTTTGAATTAATACTTGGTTGGTTCTTTCTGAACAAATCTTTATGTGGCTAATATTTGTTCACAGGGTGTCATCGAGTTTTCTCTTTGTCTGCTATTTGCCAAGCTTGTCAGCTACACTTTTCTCTTTTGGCTACCATTCTACATTTTCAATACTTGTAAGTGTCTGAACCATTTGTGGTTGATTAAGTTTGTTATGGGTGAACTATCCTTGTGTGGTAACTTTTTAAACTAATTGTTGTAACTATATTTGACAATCTCTATAAATTTNGTTGCTGTGGACAGCGGTTCAGTGGAAGATGCTGCAAAGGGTGAAGCTATTGGATTTGTTGGTGCCCTCAAAATACCTGTAAGGACTTTGGTTTGTTCTGAATGCTTTTTAGAACGAACTGTGTTAAACTAGTCACCAGATGGATTTACAAGCTAGCACTTGGCAATGTGTGAATTGGTTTAAACCACACTTTAATAAATGTATGGAAAATTTAACAAAATAATTGTACCTGTAGACATGAAAACCCTGAACAGTACGGGGGCATAAAGTGTGAATTAATACTTTGTTGGTTCTTTCTGAACAAATGTTTATGTGGCTAACATTTGTTCACAGGGTGTCATCGAGTTTTCCCTTTGTCTACTATTTGCCAAGCTTGTCAGCTACACTTTTCTCTTTTGGCTGCCATTCTACATTTTCAATACTTGTAAGTGTCTAAATCATTTGTGGTTGATTAAGTTTGTTATGGGTGAACTATCCTTGTGTGGTAACTTTTCAAACTGATTGTTGTAACTATAGTCGACAATTTCTTTTAATTTTTACCACTAATAGTTGTACAAACTTACAAGTTTTCACGAATCAAAAATACAACAATCCTTTTGTAACAATTTTGTGTACAGTTTTTAGTGATAATATGTTTTCTGCAAAGGATTTATTGTTTCTTTTAAACAGCTTCGTTAAGTACCGAAAGCGCCGGTCTCCTAAGCANATTGGTTTAAACACACTTTGATAAATGTATGGAAAATTTAACAAAATAATTGTACTTGTAGACATGAAAAACCTGAACAATATGGGGGCATAAAGTTTGAATTAATACTTGGTTGGTTCTTTCTGAACAAATCTTTATGTGGCTAATATTTGTTCACAGGGTGTCATCGAGTTTTCTCTTTGTCTGCTATTTGCCAAGCTTGTCAGCTACACTTTTCTCTTTTGGCTACCATTCTACATTTTCAATACTTGTAAGTGTCTGAACCATTTGTGGTTGATTAAGTTTGTTATGGGTGAACTATCCTTGTGTGGTAACTTTTTAAACTAATTGTTGTAACTATATTTGACAATCTCTATAAATTTTTAGCACTCATAATTGGACAAACTTACAAGTTTTCACGAATCAAAAATACAACATTCCTTTTGTAACAATTTTGTGTACAGTTTGTAGTGATAATACGTTTTCTGCAAAGGATTTATTGTTTCTTTTAAACAGCTTCATTAAGTACCGAAAGCGCCGGTCTCCTAAGCACCCTGTTTGATGTTGGAGGCATTTTTGGTGGAATAACAGCTGGGTTATTATCAGACAAACTTGGAGGTCGTGCAATAACTTGTGGACTGATGCTAATCATAGGGGCAGTAATGGTAAGCAATATTGTCCCCGTTCAAACAAGCAATATTTAACCAGGACAATGTAATATGGGTTGTTGTTGCTGGCCATTAGAATGCAAAATGTTAGCCAGCGTTTTCCATCCAGTTGGTAACTATAGGGTGTTTCAGCAGGCCTGTGCCGATACTTAGTTTTGTAATTAACAATTTTTTATCTTGTCACCCGGTCAAATCTCACAAAGCATTAGTTGCCAATGTTAAACTTTTGGTTTGAACAGTTCTTTAGAGGAACTTGTTTACATTTAAAAACTTTTGGCAGAGACACTTCCATTCTTAATTTATGTTCACCTTTCTCAGATGTTCTTGTTTCATGTGTATGGTTCTGTGAGCTCAGCTGTAAACATCACTTTGCTAATTATTACTGGTGCTTTTGTCAACGGTCCATATGCTCTTATCACAACTGCTGTTTCTGCTGACCTTGGAACACACCAAGGTAACCTCGGGTGAAATCATTAATTACATTTTACGTAATGGCTGTTATAATCCTTTTTTCTTTTCTAGTTCTTCAAGGAAATGCAAAAGCACTTTCAACTGTGACAGCCATTATTGATGGAACTGGGTCAATCGGTATGTTACTTACTGTTGTGCAATAACCGAGTTTACACTGCTTTTAGGTTTTTCCTTCAAATGTTTGTTGTTTTGTTAGAGAATAAACAAGTTAACTTTTTTTAATCAACGCCAAATGTGTCTGAATATTTTTGTGTATTTTTTAATACCCTTAAATAAACTGACGTTGCCTTTTTGTAGATTTGTTTGGTTAAGTAGTGCTGTTTGCATTTGCAGGCGCTGCAATTGGACCATTTTTTACTGGGCTTATTTTGCCTACTGGCTGGAGAAATGTGTTTTACATGCTTATTGCTTCCAACTTGGTAGCTGTTGTGGTAAGTATCACTTTGTGCAAAATCACAAAAATTGTGTTTTCATAGCTCAATAAAGAATTTATAACAATGGTAATGTCAATCATAATTGCCTATCTGAAAAAGGATCATTGACATTTTTAAATAGTTAATCAACATTATTGTAAATTATGGCTGGCTAGATTTCTTATGTTTAATCTGTACATTCAGCTTCTTGGTCGATTGATTTTAAAGGAGTTTTTCGAATATTTTGGCAAAAGTGCGACAAAACCACCATTAAGGTAATATTTTCACTGTTTTTAACTTATTATTTGTATGACAGTCTTTTTAAACAAGTTGTGTTAAACATGTGTTCACTGTTCCTGCGTAGGCCCATTGTAATCTATTGTTACTGGCATTTTCATTTTAACCACCACCAGAATGTCAAATAAAGTTCAAGGAACTTCTTTACCACATACTGGGCAAGGTAGAAAATGGTTTCATTATTGGAGTTTGTGCACGAGTTTGTTTTTATTGGTGGATGGTAGTGTGTTATACAAAATTGACCACCATTCAGTATTTACACTTTTCGAAAGAGTGAAATCAAACCCTTGACCTTCCAGAAAAAAATGTTTATTTAAAACATACAATAAACTCCAGTTAATTTGGTTATGAATTAATGGACAAATTCATCTAGAAGGTCCACATTATCCAATGACTAGCCTGGAGGTATCTAGATATTTCGTAGTATATCCGTTGAAAATCACCTTAGTTAAATACATTAGTGACATCTATGTAAGGTGCAGATGCAAACAAGCACTGCAATACATCTTTCTAATTTTACACATTGATTACCCAAAAATAGTGGACAAAAATGGCAATTAACTGTTACATCATACACACTGAACTGTAGATATAAATTGCATCCATTTTTCCCTTTTGCAAAGAGTAACAAATTATGCTCAGTTCACAAAATATAAAA